>BQNB010053815.1:0-39826 GCA_026074375.1 Tanacetum coccineum | reverse complement strand
ATATTATTTGTTTCCTAGAAGGACTTAAATGCAAAGCTGGAATGCTCATTGACATGGTTAGTACTGCTTGCTTTTATGGTTATATTGCTCGACCTGGTTACTATTGCTCGCTATGATTTAGTATTGCCAATGATATGTTTCAACAATTAATACAGCTTAATGTATTAAGACAGTTACTACTGCTATTGGTTAGTACTGTTTATTTTTACATCGAACTGATCATATGCACTTAATGCTGCTAGCCTTGTACTATATCGGTTGACACACACGTTTAGAAAGTTAAATGTGTGAAAAACAGTTTTAAGTTAAAACTGTTAGTGCTATCTGAGATATTATTACTACTGCTTGCTTTATCAGATATCGGATAGCTCATGGATTTGTATCTCGGACAAAAATGAATTTCCTTCAGTTTATTCTTATTGATTTATGGCTATTATTTTGGGATTTATTGAAGATGTGATTACGAAGAGGATTAATTATCACCTATTTGAAGTTGAAGTGGAGTTTTTCGGATACGTGTTCTTATCATATCTCAAATGGCTTACTACGTTTAGAGGTAACTTAATCGTTCTTAAAAACGATGTGACGAAGACTTGTCAAAATCTAGCAAAGGTGTGTGATTTGTCTTATGGTGCTCAATGCTCACATTTGCTATCACTTTGGTTATTTGTCTCATAGAAGATGAGGATTTTTGTCAAGAGATTGCGGTCTACTTATATTTCACAGATTTTTTATAAGTTTGGAGTCACGTGGATAGTACAAGATATTAGACACAAGTTTGGGTTGTTCTACTTCTACATCAAGTTCGTTATACTTAGTTTTCTTCATCAGTGATCATTACATAGAGTCTACAGAATTGAAGATTCAAGAGATGGTTAACATATAGGTTTTAGGGGAAGCTTATTGTTAAAATGTTTAACCATCCACATGCACTACTTGAGGGGAAGTGTTTTGTTACTACTGCTGATCTTTATTACTACTACTAGTTTAAATTTCTACTGCTCAGATTCATTTTTCTTAAGGCACGTCATGGAGGGAAATTTGAGTCATTGGAAGGATGGATTAGTAGTTGTGGTATATGATTTGTAGATATAATGATCTAAGTTGCATATCTACAGAAGACCCCTATTGGATTATGACCAAAAGGGGAAGAAGATTACAAGTTTATTGATTTGCAGCTTATTATGTGTGGTGGCATGTTCAAGGTTACAAAGGAAATCTGAATTAAGGGGAAGTTTTAGTTTCATTTAGGGAGATGATCACATCTCAACTTCAAGGGATGCTTTGGCTTTATGATGAAGTTCGTACAAGACTTTGTTTGTTTTGTCATCATCAAATAGGGGAAGATTTTTGGGAATTATTGATTTGATGAGAAAAAATAAATAAAAGAATGAAATAAGAAGGACTTAAATGCAAAGTTGGAATTATTCAAAAGATGGAAGATTTTGAATATTCTAAAAGATCTCCTTAAAAAGATAAAAGATATAGAAGATAAAGATAAAAGTTAGGAAGATATTATTTGTTTCCTAGAAGGACTTAAATGCAAAGTTGGAATGCTCGTTGACATGGTTAGTACTGCTTGCTTTTATGTTTATACAGTTCAACCTGGTTACTACTGCGCGCTATGATTTAGTACTGCCAATGATATGTTTCAACAATTAATACTGCTTGATGGATTAAAACAGTTACTACTGCTATTGGTTAGTACTGTTTATTTTTACTTTATGGTGATCATAAGCACTGAATGCTGCTAGCGTTGTACGATATCGGTTGACACGCACGTTTGGAAAGTTAAAAATGTAAAAAACAGTTTTAAGTTAAAATTGTTAGTGCTATCCGAAATATTTTTACTACTGCTTGCTTTATCAGATATCGAATAGTTCATGGATTTGGATCTCGGACAAAACTGAATTTCTTTTAGTTTATTCTTATTGATTTATGGCTATTATTTTGGGATTTATTGAAGATGTGATTACGAAGAGGATTAATTATCACCTATTTGAAGTTGAAGTTGAGTTTTTCGGATGCGTGTTCTTATCATATCTCAAATGGCTTACTACGTTTAGAGGTAACTTGTCCGTGCTTAGAAACGATGTGACAAAGACTTGTCAAAATCTAGCAAAGGTGTGTAATTTTTCTTATGGTGCTCAATGCTCGTATTTGTTATCACTTTGGTTATGTGTCTCATAGAAAATGAGGATTTTTTCAAGAGATTGCGGTCTACTTATATTTCACAGATTTATTTATAAGTTTGGAGTCACGTGGATAGTACAAGATGTAAGACACAAGTTTGGGTTGTTCTACTTCTACATCAAGTTCGTTATACTTCATTTTCTTCATCAGTGATCATTACATAGAGCCTACAGAATTGAAGATTCAAGAGATGGTTAACATATGGGTTTCAGGGGAAGCTTATTGTTAAAATGTTTAACCAACTACATGCACCACTTGAGGTGAAGGTTTTTGCAGGTTTTATTACTACAACTAGTTGTTATCTTACTACTGCTAGTTAAGTTTCCTACAGTCTTAAATTCATTATTCTTATTATGCTCTGGAGGGTAATTGAGACATTATGAAGGCTGGATTATGTAGTGTGATATATGATTTTGTAGTTGTAAAGATTCAAGTTGCTCTTCTTTACAAGACCCTTATTGGATTATGACAAAAAAAGGAAGAAGATTACAGAGATAGGATTTGCAGCTTATTATGTGTGGTGACATGGCATGGTACAAAGGAAATCTACTTAAGGGGAAGTTTGTTTCATTCAGGGAGATCCATGATCTCAACTTCAGGGGAAGCTTTGATTTTATTAAGGCTTTATGATGAAGTTCGTACAAGAACATGTTTGTTTTGTCATCATCAAAAGGGAAAATTGGTTGAGGGAATTATAGATTTGATGAGACAAAAAAAACAAAAGAATGAAACAAAAGGATCAAAATCGTCATTAAAGAATTCTACAAGCTGGTGGAGAATTATAGAAGATTTGGTCAAAAGATATCAAAAGATGAAGATTTAAAAGATCTCCTTAAGAAGATAAAGATAACAGAAGATATTTCATAATGTTTAAAAGATTTATTTGTTTATATCTTTATGTTAACTTCCTTTATAAGTCATGATCTCTCTATATAAAGAGATCATAGACACATAGTTTTAGTATCCAGAAAAGTGTGTGTGTGTACACAAGATACAATGTAGACGTCTAGTTAGTTGGTTTAGCCTCAAGGATCTTTGATCCCTGTTACTAGGTAGAGTAACCGTTCTATTCTGATCAAATAGGATTTGAGGCGTGGTGGAAACGTATGGTAATAAAACCTTGTTGAATAACATTAATATTCTTTATATTCCGTTGGGCTTATTAATGTTATTTGTAAAACATATCCTAGATGGCTTAAACGATATTTAACAATTCTTGTTGATCCCACTTGAATAGATCTTGCTTAGCTTGTATGAAGCTTAGTTGTATTGAGTAAATCCAAGACAACTATGGTAGAAACTTTGATTATGAATATCAAAGACTATGCGGAATCTAGTTAATGATACTAAGAAGAATTATTTATAAAACAGTAACACAAAATTAATAACAAGACAAATTACAAAACTTTTAGCCTCAATATGAAACGAACACTCTTAATAGTGTTAGGATTTACAAAACATTGAAGCTACGAATATCAAAGATGTACATCTAACATTATGCCCCAGGACCTCCTTTTATACACCAAGAAGTACCTACAAGGCATACAAGTACTTTCCAAACTTAATATCAAGATCTATTTCTAAAAACAAAACGTATGCTTTTAAACAAATAAGTTATACATATCTTCTTTACAAATAACTAATACTTATCTCCATAAGTATTCTTGTTCTCTATTCAATCTTTGATCTCATCTCTGTCAGCATATTCCTTCTAGCATTAGTAATCACTCAGCAGTTGTAACTGAGCACAAGCAGCATTAACTACTTAGAAATTTATTCTAGCAGTACTAACATATACTAGCAGTAGTAACTACTTAGTATATTTTTAGTCTTCATCTCTGAGCAGTCTTAACTTCTACTAGCAGCAATAAAAGGAAAAAAAAAAAAAAAAAAAAAAAAAAAAAAAAAAAAAAAATGTAAAAAAAAAAAAAAAAAAAAAACACATGTATACTAACATTACTAAATTATACTAACAGTAGTAACTTTATACTACCAGTACTAACTACTTAGCATAATTTTCATTAGTAATACCAGCACCAACAACAAAGTTTATTGCTTGACAACACTATATATACTGAGCATATAACTCTAAGAATTCCCTCTTGACGTCTTTAAACCCAAAAATCCTCCTTGCAACTTGATGTTCATCTTCTGAATCTTTAAGTTTCATTAAAAGTCTTCACCATCACCAGGAGGATGCATTCAAACACTTCATTGACCCTTTTCCTGCTTTGTCATGAGTTTGAGTAGTTGATAACACATCTCATTCCAACGATCAGCTTGAAGCTTCTTGTTCAGCATGTTTGAGATTGTTATTGGTGTAAGGGGATATCTTTTCTCAACCAACATAAAGATATGTAGATTTCTAAACCTTACAAAGTGCACTCCACAGTTATCAAACAACTTCCAAACAGTCACTTTGTACCCTTGTAGATTTCTCCATACATCACTCTTAATGTCAGGTTCAAACATTACTTTCAAATCTTCCCATAACACTCTTTCATATTCATCAACTGGTCTGTTTATTCCATGCTTTTCTTTGACCAACTTCCAGAGAGTTTCTAAGTCTTCTCTGTCAATACCCCGAAGCATCCTAATCATTGATGAATATCTTTTTGAACTTCAATAAGCTCTTAGTCAAGTATAGAATCACCTTTTTGTCTTCTTAACAATTTTAACATTCAACAATCATTGAGGTTTTGTCATAGTGTATAAAATCAATTTCTATTTCCTCTCATCTAACTATCCTCCATATGCTTTTTCATTTCTTCCTCCTCTGGATCATCATCTTTTTCAGCTTCTACATTCTCATCTATCTTTTGCTTCTTTGACATATCAGATTCAAGTTCATCCCTTGCTCTTTTATAGCTTTCCTCTGTTCTTGTCTCACTGCCTTTTACTACTTCTGAATTCATGTCCACAAAAATATTTACTCTTTTCATTTCCTTATTAAACAACTTCTCGATTTCATCATAGCTTTTGCTCTTCAACTGACTATGTTTGTATCCAGCCATATTCTTCAAATAATTATACATTTGATTTCTCTTTTGAGCTTTAGTAGGTGGCTTTCTTCTTATCTCTCCAGCTCTAAGCTTTGCAAAGTGTTTCTTTCTTTTGTTCATGAGCTCTACAAACAATCTAGATCTTTCTTCAATGGTTATTTCTCCCTGTTCATCCGCTTGTAGCCTCTGAGCTAATTTAAAGTCTGCCTCTATCATAGCTCGTGTGTTATCCCATGATTCAATCAAAGCTACATTGGTTTCTTCTTCCTTTTGCCTTGCAAGCCTTTCTTCTTCAATAAGTTCTGCTTGCAACCGAGCTTTAAGATTTCTAGCCATTTCTTCATTAAGAGCAACCCGATCTTTCTTCTTTAATGGCACTTTAGGCTCCACCATCATTCCTTTTCCTTTGTCTTTCACTTGTGATTGTGAAGAAGAAAATGTTTTTGTAGATGCAGGAACTTGTTCTTCCTGATCATGAAATATAATTCCCTTAGCCCTTGGTCTAATAGATGTAACTGTTGTAGCAACAATTGTAACAGGCTTCGGTTTTGCAGTTTTGATTTCAATCAAAGTTTGAGCAAGAGTCAATTCATTTGTAATTTCAACACTGACACTGGTAGTAGTAACTACTTCAGCAGCACTAACTGGAATTGACTTTGTAGTTGTAGCAACACTAACTACAGGCTCTTCAACCACCTTTTCAAACTTAATTTCCTGCTCTTCCAACACACCTATATCAAACATCAGGTTGTCATCATTCATCTTATTCACCAAAGTCACTTCTGCATCAGCATCAAGGTCTTCAATCTTCCTCCCCTGTTTGGATGCATCCTCCTGAGCACCCAAACTGGCATCATTAGAGGATTCTACCATGCTAGATGAACCAACCTTTCTTAACCTTCTTAGCCCTGAAGGTCTTGACTTCCTTCTCTTTTCCAACTGCTTGACTCTCTTCTTTAAACTAGTAATCTCCTTTGCTTGTGCAGTCTTGGCTTTCTCCAAATCAAGGACTTTATCTTGTAGGCTGGTACATAAATTCATCAATTCAAAAAGTTGCATACTATCCTCACCACTTTGAGGTGGATCATAAGAAGGGGTAGATACATGAGCCTCATCAGTGACAGGCTCTGTAGGACCACTGTCTTTCCTTTGTTTCCTCCCTGACTTATTCTTTTAAGGTTTAAATAATGATGGTTGAGAAATAATAGGTGTGGAATAGGAATCAGTAAGAGTAGCTGAATCTGCACCTATGTCTTCTGTAGCTTGAACCATCATTGTGGAGAATAGTGGTGTAACTCTTCCAGAAAAAGCCTTGCATGGTCTCTTCATGTTAGCAAACACCTTCTTGGTGTAGGAAGGTGTAACATAAACCCCTTTGTGCTTGGACATTCCCTCTACTTGTTTTTCCAGGAAGACTTGCACAAATCTTGGGTACATGAGAAATTTTATCCCACCATCCAAGTTCTTCACCATATTGTCAAAAATGTACTTGGAAAGGTTGAATTTTTGGTTTGTGGCAAGGCATATGATTGCAGATGCCATAGTGATACTAAATTCATTCCAGGATGTAGTCTTAGCGCTAAGGCATTGCAGTATGGTATGGATGAGAAATTTCCATTGAGATGAGAAATAAGCTTTATAGAATGTAAGCTTTTGAGTAAGATTTTCATACCCCATTCTTTCCAATTCTGCAAAAACGGTAGTAGTGGGTAGACAATCTGTTCCATCAGCGTCATCCAACTTAAGATCACTTCTTATACTTGTCTCAGAGATGATTACCTTTTTCTTGTCTACTAGGGCTTGTATCTGCATATCCTATTAACTGTATGAGCCTGCAATGGTCCTGAACTAATCATACATGTAGTATAAATGGTTGGATTGACTGTTAACGCATATTGGACAGAACTTGCATTTATAAAATCAATAATTTCCTCAAACCCATTACTTTCTTTGGGTTTCTCCAAAAACGCAACCAAATTGTGAGTTTCAGCAAACTTTGGGGTCGACATTGTGATGGGTTTTGATGATTAAAGATGAAATTGAGTTACGGTTTATGATTAGAAAGGATAACAAGGAGGTAAAATCGAAACTAAAAATTGATTGGGGGGAACCTTTAATCAAAGTATTTATGAACTCACCCTCAACAACATTAACTTGAACTGGTAGCATTAAGTTAAGCCTAACAATATTAACTAACCCAGCATTAGGAAGTTATGCCTGTCAACATTAACTTATGCCTAACAGTAGTAAGTGAACGCCTAACATCATAAACTAATACGGGCATCAGTAAATTAAGCCTAACAACATTAGCATTAAGTTTTAAGCTGAGCAACATTAACTTTAAGACACCAGTATTAACCCTAATTTCTTTCCAAAAAGCATTTCCATCATCAATTTTGATTCTCACAAGCTCTCTTTTTGTTTTTAATCTCACTATATCTCTTATTTCTTTTTCTCACCAATTCACTCTTTCTGTTTTTATCACACAACTTTCTTTCTGTTTTTCAGCTCAATATATCTCTCTTTTCTTTTTATTACTAATTCAGACAGTTTTGTACATTGTTTCATCAATTCCATTAGTTTCATGCTGTCCTCCTCACTTCCAAGTGTGTTAACTCTTGAGAGAGGTGGATCATTAGACTGTTTAGATGCAGCCTCAAATCTAATTTAAGCTTCTGCACCCCCCAATATGGTATCTTGGCACCTGGGACCACTACCTGAATCAGTTCCCTAAGGAAGAGATTCATTAAGTGTTGCCATGGATTGGGTCCTATTTATGTTACCACTGTCTTGCTCTGCTTCTAAGCTAGAAGAAGTAGTGGTAGCCCTTCCCATTCTGTCTTCCCACTCCTTATAGACAGTCTTATCTGCAACAAGGTGAATAGGTCCACTAGACTAAGATATCTCAGTGGTCCTTTTGGCTTTCCTAGGGTTTTGAGTCTTTTTGGGTTAAGATTGTGGTAGAACAGTGATTGGTTCAAGATTAGATAGTGATACAGTTATGGATGTGTGTTGTGGTTAAGTGGGATTTCTTGACCCTTCACCCACTTCTGCTTATTAATACATTCCCTTTCATCCAATCTTAATTAACCTCCCCTCAAACAATATTTTAGAGGTTAAGTAATCCAATGCTAGCTATCAAAAAGTTAAACCTGCTAACATCAAATGCCTTTATGAGAAGATCTGCAACATTGTGGTCTATGTGAATCTTAATTACATGAATTAACTTCTTCTCATAAGAATCTCTGATGAAATGGTGCCTTATTTCAATGTGCTTGGTTTTAGAATGAAACACTGGATTCTTTACAATACAAATAGTGCTTTCATTATCAATGTAAATCTTGGTGTTCATGAAGTTAAACCCATAATCAAGCATTTGATTTTGGATCCATAACACCTACCCACAACAATTAGCAGCAGCAACATACTCTGCTTCAGTAGTAGAATTGGCAACTATAGTCTGCTTCTTACATTGCCATGAAATCAACCTTTTGCTAAGAAATTGACAACCTCCTGTTGTGGATTTCTTGTCAAGGCTAGCTCCAGCATAATCACTATCAGAGAAAGCTTCCAAGTCAAATGGTGAATCCCTAAGATACCAAAGGCCCAATTTATGTTGACCTTTCAAGTATTTAAAGATCCTCTTCACAACATGAAGATGTGAGACTTTAGGAGTAACTTGGAACCTTGCACAAGCACAAACAGCAAACATTATGTCAGGCCTAAAAGCTGTTAAGTACATCAATGATCCAATCATTGATCTGTATAAGTGAACATCCACATCCTCAGCTTCTTCATCCTTGAGCAATGCCTTGTTAGTCTTAATTGGAGTGTTTGCTGTCTTCATAGTGGCAAAATCAAATTTATTCCATATAGCAGCCACATACTTGTCTTGGCTAATGAAGATTCCATCATCTTTCTGCTTTACTTGTAATCCTAAGAAGAAAGTGAGCTCCCTCATAGAACTTATTTGGAATCTTTTGTGCATCATCTGCTCAAACTCAACACATAAAGACTTCTTTGTAGACCCAAAGATGATGTCATCAACATACACCTGTACTAATAGAATATCACCTTTGTTCTTCTTGATGAACAAAGTCTTATCTATAGTGCCTCTTCTAAATCCATTTTCCAATAAGTAGGTAGACAAGGTCTTATACCAGGCTCTAGGATCTTGATGTAGACCATATAAAGCTTTTTCTACTTTATAAACTTTGTCAGGGAACTGTAGATCTTCAAAACCAGGAGGTTGGCACACATACACCTCCTCTTTAATAGTACCATATAAAAATGCACTCTTCACATCCATCTGGTACATAATAAACCCTATAAATGATGCACATGCCAAAAATAACCTGATTGCTTCTAACCTAGCAACATGAGCAAAAACCTAATCATAATCAATTCCTTCTTCTTGGGTGTAACCTTGTGCCACCAGTCTTGCCTTGTTTCTAACCACAATACCTTTATCATTTTTCTTGTTTCTGTGCACCCATTAAAGTACCAATGGCCCTTCTTGCCATGGTAAATCAATCAAAGTCCTAACTTCTGTAATTTTAAACTATAGAACTATCCTACATTGCTATCAATCCAGCTGGATCTGTCAAAGCTTGAATTACCTTTTGGGTTCTACTTGTGATAGAAAACAAGCAAACAAACAATTTTGAAAATCTTTATGGTTGATTCTCTATTGCACTGAATTAAACATACCATGTTCAGTCACATTCTTTGTCATCCTTCTGGTTTGAGGTGCTGAATTTATATCTCCAATGATTTGTTCAAGTGGATGATCCTTGTGAACTCTTGTAGTTGGAATAGGACTGACATGCACATTTGTTGCCAAATTGTTCATGTCAGCCTCTACCCCAACTTCTTCATCATGATCAGAATAGACAATCTCTTCCAAATTAGGCATATTTAGATCATCAATACATCCATATACTATATTCTCACCAACAACATTATTTTCTATGTCCAACAACTATGGGGGCTAACCAGTTGGTATCTAACAGTATTAAATGTTTAGTTATGTTGTTGACATTCACATCGTGCTCTTGATTAACTCTTGGCTCTTCACTATCTTCATTCTCTTGATGTTCAGAATCTATCTTTTCCTCCTCCCCTGATGGTTTGAATCTAGCATCAGGAGAATCCTTTGAACTTTTAGAGAGTGATGGATCAGATGTCAACAATGAGCAAAATATAACTTTTGATCAGGTACTAGTTTCTTCCCATCTTGAACCTGCATCAATGTTTTCTTTGGTACTGCTTACCATTAGTTTGGATTCCCTGCCACAACTGGCTTATAATTCATAGATATTGTTAGAGCATCTATATCAAAAAGCTAATTAGGTCCATTTCCTGCAATATTAGGTGTTTCTTCACTAAACTTAACATGCAGGTTCTCTTCTACTATCCTAGTTCTATTATTGAATACCATGTATGCTTTGCTACTGGTAGAGTATCCTACAAAGAACCCTTCATCGGCCTTTCCATCAAACTTACCTAGGTGATCTATTGTATTAAGAATAGTAACAAGACACCCAAATGGGCTCATGAAACTTAAGACAGGTTTTTTTTCTAGAAAAAGTTCATAAGGGGTCTTGTTATGAGGCTTGATAACTAACACCCTATTTTGAACATAACAAGCAGTATTAACTGCTTCAGCCCAAAAAGTTGTTGACAATTTTGAATCAGCTTTTATAGTCCTAGCAGCCTCTATTAATGTCCTATTTTTCCTTTCTGCTACTTCATTTTGTTGTGGAGTTCTGGCAACACTAAATTCCCTTTTAATACCCTTCTTTTCACATAACTGATTCATGACCTTATTCTTGAATTCAGTCCTATTGTCACATCTAATTACTTTCACCTTAAGGTCTATTAGATTTTCTATGCCAGTTATGAATGTTTTAAGGATTTCACTAGTTTCATCCTTAGTGGCTAAAAAGAAAACCCAACTAAACCTACTATAGTCATCTGTGACAACTAGACAGTACATCTTTTTCATTAGACCTTTTACAAATGTTGGCCCAAACAAATCCATATGCAACATTTGTAATGGTTGGCTAATTGAGCTTACTGTCTTGGTCTTACAAGAGGCTTTATGTTTCTTTCCTTTCTGACAAGCAACACATGTGTGATTATTTTCAAAAATCTTTGAAGGTAAGCCTCTGACAAGGTTTCCCCTTACTAGTTTGTTTAGTGTTTTGAAATTTATATGCCCAAGCCTTCTATGCCAGAGATTAGATTCATCTATTGCGGCCTTTGCAAAGAGACAAGTTAGACCTCCTGAAGGAACAATATTCTTTAAATCAACACTATACATGTTATCTTTTCTAGGAACTCTAAGCAAGACATGATTTTCATCAAGTAGCTTAAAGTCAGGAGATAAAACAACACATTTAGTGTCTGTAAAAAGAACACTGTTTTTCTTGTCACACATTTATGAGACACTAAAAAGGTTAAACTTAAGCTCCTTAAAAAGTACACATCTTTAAAATCCAATTTACCTGTACTGATTTTACCTTTACTAGTGATTCTACTTCCTTTGGGATCTCCTCCAAATGTAACAAATCCACCATCAATTTCTTCATAATCTGAGAGGTAGGACTTGTTTCTAGTCATATGCCTAGAGCATCCACTATCAATTACTCCTTTTTCCTGCAATTCTAGCTGTGGATTACGCTGCACAAAAGTAAGAAAATCAGGCTCTCTTAGGGACCCAAGCCATTACAGACTTAGATCTGCCTTATGCATCAACATAGTTAAATCTTTTAAAATTCATTGATGCACCATTGTGTCTGAAGACATGGTCTAAAACCATTTGCTTTGGTCTCCAAACCTAACATGCTAAGGCCTTAACAACATTAGCCTCATTTCCCTTATTATTACTTACTACTGCTTTTGGCCCAGCAGTAGTAACATCTCCCTTAACAATACTAACTTTTTCTTTTAAATTACTGTTCTTATTTGTTGTAGACTTGTTAAAGGGCCTTCTAACATGTGTTTGTGCTTTATTTAAAACATTTGATACTTTCCTTGCACTATTCACTATTGGTCTTGTGTAGGTAGTATTAATTGGTCTGACAGTATTAACTGATACTGCTGCTTTTGAAAAGTTTTGCCCAGCAGTATTAAGTGATTTAATGCCAGATTTCATTAAGACTGCTTTTGGAACAAAATTTACTTTTAGATGAGGGTGAGTTATTCTTTGAGAATTTTGATGACTTGCCCTTCTAGCATTATTCCATACAATTTTCTCTACAATTTTCTTTTCATACAAATCACGATCTTTGATCAAGTGATTAAAACTGCCACATTCATAACAAACTTTATTTTTAAACTCAAAATTACTTCCTAATTTATGAGTCATTAAGTTATTCCAGTTTCTATTGTTACCTCTAGGGCTTTGACTATTTTTTCTAGGGTATTTAGCTTGCTTTTTATTCTCTATCTTCTTAACAGACTCACTAGGTGTTTTCACATGCTCATTAGATTTAACAAATTATTTTTGGCAAAACTAGGTTTTCTTCCTGTTAAGACGGTAAACCCAGTCTCATTCACAACCTCACCAATCAGATATCTAGTCTTCAATAAGTGTTCACCAACAGACTTAGGTTTTGACACACTATCTATAGCTTCACTGTTAGCAGCACCAAGGTACACGGTATGACTCACTAAAAACATATCTCCCATATCAGCAATATCAAATCATAATTTAGGGGCATAAGTTCCCCAGTATAGGGAGGGGGAACAACATGATTCCTTTACTTGTTTTGTACCTTTCATTTTCCTGACTATCAAACACATGACTATTAACCACTTGACTATCAAACCCCACACCAGTCTTAAACTTATCACTTACTTGAATCTCTAACAGTTTTCTTAGATTTTTAGATGAATTTCCAAACTTTTCTAAGGTAAGTTTTAAATCATCTCTTTCCTTTTCAGCTTTTTCAAATTTCTTTCTAAAGATCTATTAGGCAATATCTCTCAACTTAAAAGCAAGTTTTAAATCTTTATGTCATCTTAAAAAACAACCTCTTTCTTTTTAATATTTTTACATAGTCTAGCCTCTACAGATTCTAGACCTGCTTTAACAAGCACCTACATTAATTGAGACTATTACAATCTATTGTCAGATTATCATATGTTTCTTTGAGATTTTCCATACGATTTAAAACATGCCTTTAGAAACAAGTAATACTCAGATTGACCTTGAAGAACTTGAAGATGTATATGCCATAAGTGCAAAGTTTGTAGGTCCTTCTTCAGCCTGATCACTCCAGTCATATCCAAGTCCATCTTGAGCCACCAAAGCTTTTGTCTTTGTTGTTTCCACTATCATATTCCTCCTTACAGGTTCTCTGTTCCTGTTCTCTCTTGGAGACCTACACTCCTTTGCAAAATGACCATTTTTATGACAGTTATAGCATTTCACCTTCGATTTGTTAAACCCTATGGTCTCAGAACCATTTGCATTAATCTTTCTTCCAGTCTTATTTAGAAATCTTCTGGCTCTCATGGTCAACATAGCCATCTGCCACTTTAGATCCATCTCTTCCAAGTCATTAGAATCAATCTGTTGTAAGTCCTCATCATTTAATTGTGGACTATTAGATTGGTTTACAAAGAAAGAATATAACACAACATTCACTCATACTAACATATTTGACAGAGTTATTGAACCATACGCTTGATTGGAACTGCAGAGATATAAGAAAGATACAACAAGCACATTCCAATGAATTTTGGTTTGATCTTAATGACCCTTTAACTTCAGTTTCATAAATCTTCAGATTGTTGTATAGGTCATCCATGCTTAAGGTGTCTAAATTAGGTTTGTTTCTCCAAATCAAGGTATGAGTCTTCCATTTTGATGGGAGACTTCTTAGGAACTTCAGATTCGTATCTTCTTGAGAAATAGTTTCACCCAGAATCTCTAGCTGACTGATAAGCTTTTGAAGCTTATCATAGGTTTGATCAAGTCCTTCTGAGCTTGATCCATTGAAATTCTCATACTATTGCTTTAGAAGTGTCTTCTGAGTTTTTTTGACTCCTTATTACCTCCAAACCTTTTCTCTATGGCATCTATCAGAGTCTTGGCGCATTTTTAGGTATTAAACTTTAGTTGGTGTTCATTTGGAAGAGCCATCAATAGTGTACCTCTTGCCTTTAACTCATTCTTCCTTGCTAACTGCCTCCTACTGCAGCTGTAAGGACGATATGTTTGCTCAATACCATCAAATAGTATTCTCTTTGGTGGAGGTAGTCTCATCCATTTTACTATTAGTTCCCAAGGAGCATAATTTGTCATTAGGAAGTACTGTTCTATCCTTATTTTCTAAAGCTCAAATTATCCTGGATTGAGTACTGGAAGTTTTGCAGAAGTAACCATTGTTGAAGATCCTGCCTCCATGTTAAACAAGTAGTTCTAATATGTGTAGATTGTTTCTTCTAATTCAAAGTTTCTCAACAAGCTCTGATACCACTTGTTGATCCCACTTGAATAGAACTTTATAGGGGGCCCCTTAGATCTAATCAATAATGCTAAGAAGAACAATAATAAATACCACAAAAGAACTTTTATATTAAACTTTGAATCTGCCTGGGTTACAGATTACAACCTATGATTACTATTCGATCTCTATGATCTTGTGTAGAACTATATCTATTAACTATGCCTAGGGTTCCTTTTATAGACTAAGGAAACCCTAATGGGATTTACAAAACGCGTATAAAGATAATGCATATCCTTTCATAAGATATCTTATGCATATCTTTAACTCTAACTAATTTCTGCGTAAGCAGACTTAACTATTACATAAACAGTATTAACTTTTTAACACTACCAGTACTAACTTTGATAAACCTTCTACCAGTACTAACTATGATACTAGCAGAACTAACTACAATACTAACAGAATTAAGTCTGTTATACAAAATTCCTAACACTAATCAATCTTTGATCTCATCTCTGTCAGCATAATCCTTCTAGCAGTAGTAATCACTTAGCAGTTGTAACTGAGCACAAGCAGTATTAACCACTTAGAAGTTTACTCTAGCTGTATTAACATACACTAGCAGTACTAACTTTTGTACTAGCAGTAATGACTACTTAGTATATTTTCAGTCTTCATCTCTGAGCAGTCTTAACTTCTATTAGCAGCAGTAACTTTATTCTAACAGTACTAATATATACTAATAGTAGTAACTAGCAGTAGTAACTTTTACACTACAAGTACTAACTACTTAGCATAATTTTCATTAGTATTACCAGCAGCACTAAGTTATGCTTGACAACACTAATATATACCTGAGCAGTAGTAACTCTAAGAATCATCTTGAAGTCTTTTAATCCCAACAATCCTCCCCTAAACTTGATGTTCATCTTCTGAATCTTCAAGTTTCTTCATTAAAAGTCTTCATCACTATCAGGAGGATGTATTCAAACACTTCATTGACCATTTTCCTGCTTTGTCATGAGCTTGAGTAGTTGATAGCACATCTCATTCCAATGATCAGCTTGAAGCTTTTTGTTCAGCATGTTTGAGATTGTTATTGGTGTAAGGGGATATCTTTTCTCAACCAACATAAAGATATGTAGATTTTTAAACCTCACAAAGTGCACTCCACATGTATCAAACAACTTCCAAATAGTCACTTTGTATCCTTGTAGACTCCTCCATACTTTACTTTTTATGTCAGGTTCAAACATTACTTTCAGATCACCCCATAACACTCTTTCATAATCCTCCTCTGGCCTTGTATTCCTATGTTTAGCTTTAACCAACTTCCAAAGGGTCTCCAAGTATTCTCTATCAATATTCTGAAGCATCTTAATCATTTATAAGTATCCTTTTAAACTTCCATCAGCTCTTATTATTTGAAAGTATCTAAACTTTCCTTCTTTAATAATTTTGTATTCAACAATCATAGCTAGAGGTATAGCATCAATTGCTACCTCATCATCTTTAACTATCTCAATATGCTTTTTCATCTCTGCCTCCTCATGATCATCATCTTTTTTAACTTCTACATGCTCATCTATCTTTTGCTTCTTTGATTTATCAGATTCAAGCTCATCTCTTGCTCTTTTAGAACTTCCTTCAGTTCTTGTCACACTGCTTTTCACCACCTTTGAATCCATAGGAACAAATGAATTTACCTGTTTGTATGCTTTGTCAAAGAGCTTCTGAATTTCTTTATAACTCCTTCCTTTCAACTGATTGTGCTTGTATCCACCCATATTCTTCAGGTATAGAAACAATTTTTATTCCTTATCTGAGTTTTGGTAGGTGGTTTACTTCTTTGCTCTGCTGCTCTCTTGGTTGCAAGACCTTTTTTCTTCAGCTATCATCTTACTACACATTCTAACTTTTCTTCAATGAATGATTTAGTCTTGTATTTCAGATTGGAGGCTTGCAGCTAATTTGTCTTCAGTCCTCAATCATAGCTTTGGAATGTTATCCAGTTCTTTAATAATTGGCTGCTTGCGAGCTTATTCTTATGTAATCTTGCTTTTTGCATTCTTTCAACTAGGCTTGTTATTCAGTATGCATTATGTGTGCTTTTTTCATCAAGTACAATTTGATCTTTCATCTATAATGGTTTTTAGGTCTCAAACCATTTTGCGTTGCCTTTGTCTTTTGCGTGTGGAAGTTTGATTGCTTGTGAAGAAGAAAACTATGGGATGTAAATACAGGTTGTTGCTCTCCTGGTTCATGAAAGATAATTCCTTTTGCCTTTGGTCTTGTGCTGGCAACAGTAGTAGTAATTGTTGTGGCAATAGTTGTAATAGCCTTTGGTTTAGCTTCTTTGATCTCTATCAAGGTCTGAGCCAGAGTCAACTCATTAATAGTTGTTGTAGCACCAAGCAGTTAGTAATACTTACAGCAGTAGTAATTGGATAATGTCACTAACTAGAATTGGAGCTTGTAGTCTTAGCAGCATTAAATATAGGTCTTTAACACACTCAATCAATAATAAGAACATCAGTATAAAACATCAAATCTTCATATTTCTCCCTCGTGTTCGTCATTCAAGGTCACTCTTTATCAGCATCATGATAGCTATTTTCCTCCCCTGTTTGGATGCATCCTCCTGAGCACCCAAACTAATATCATTAGAGGATTCTACCCTGCTAGCTGAACCAACCTTCCTTAACCTTTTGAGCCCTGAAGTTCTTGATTTCCTTCTCTTTTCCAACTGCTTAACTCTTTTTTTTAAACTAGCAATCTCCTTTGCTTGAGCAGTCTTTGCTTCCTCCAAATCAAGGAACCTGGCTTTTGTTTAGTTTGTACATAACTCATCAATTCAGTAAGTTGCATCTTTTCTTCACCTCTTTGAGGTGGATCACAAGGAAGGTGGCGGAGAGTAGGTTCCTCATTAGTAGCCTCATCAGGGATAGGCTCTATAGGACCACTGTCCTTCCTCTGTTTCCTTCTGGACTTTTTTTGGGGGCTTAGATGATGATGGTTGAGTAATAATAGGTGTAGAATGGGAATCAGTAGGAGCAGCTGAATCTTCACCCATGTCTTCTAGAGCTTGAACCATCATAGTTTGAAATAGAGGTGTGACCTTACCAGAAAAATCCTTTCCTGGTCTCTTCATGTTAGCAAACACCTTCTTGGTGTGGGAAGGTGTAACATAAATCCCTTTATGTTTGGACATTCCTTCAACTTGTTTGGTGTTGTCCAAGGAATACTTGCACAAATCCTTTAGATACATATGAAATTTAACCCTACTCACATATTATCAAAATTGTACATGGAAAAAGTTAAATTTTTCTGTCTATTAGCAAGTACAGTATGATAGCAGATGCTATAGTGCTACTAAATTCATTCCAAGCTATAGTCTTAGCACTAAGACATTGCAGAATTGTATAGATAAGAAATTTCCATTGGGATGAAAAATAAGCTTTATAGAATGTAAGCTTTTGTGTAAGATTTGCATACCCCATGAGTGTCAGCTGTTCAAAAATTACATCATTTGGCAGACAATCAGTCCCTTCAGCATCTTTTAACATAAGATCATTTTTTACACTCTTCTCAGTGATGATCACCTTCTTTTTATCTACTAGGGCTTGTATCTGACGTTCCTCGTTAACTGGCTTAGCCTTAGCAGTTGCCCAGAACTGTTTAATGCATGATTCATATACTGTAGGATTAACCGTTAACGCATATTTTATAGAACTTGCATTCAGAAAATCAATAACACCTTTAAACCCATTACTTTCTTCAGGTTTCTCCAAAAACGCAACCAAATTGTGAGTTTCAGCAAACTTTGGGGTCGACATTGTGATGGGTTTTGATGATTAAAGATGAAATTGAGTTAGGGTTTATCATTAGAGAGGATAACAAAGTGTAAAATCGAACGAATGAGTGATTGAAACCCTCGTATTTATGAAATCACCCTCAACAACATTAACTTAAACTGGCAGCATTAAGTTAAGCCTAACAGTATAAACTAACCCAGCAGTAGTAAGTTATGCCCTGGCTTAGCATTTAACTTATGCCATCAGCAGTAAGTGCTATGCCTACCCCCACCCCCCTAGAGCATTAACTAATACTAGCAGTAGTAAGTTTATTCGTAGCAGCATTAACTTTGAGTTACCAGTATTAACTTCAATTTCATTCCCAAAAAAAGCATTTCAAATCATCAATTTTGATTTCTCACATGCTCTCTCTTTCTGTTTTTTATCTAACAATATCTCTATTTCTTTTTCTCAACCAATTCACTCTATCTGTTTTTATATCAAACAGCTCTTCTATCTGTTTTTCTATCACGTTTAATCTTCATTTCTTTTAGCTCACAAAGTCACTCTTTCTATTTTTTATGCTAAATCAAGAGCCCTTTCAGGCAGTTTTGTACAAAGTGCCATCTATTCCTTTAGTTTCATGTTTGTCCTCCCCCTTTATTCTATAAGTGTGTTAAACTCTTGAGAGAGGTAGATCATTTAAATGTTTAGATGCAGCTCCAAACCTAATTTGCAGCTTACTTCGCACCCCAATATGGTATTTGGCTCCGGGGACCACTATCTGAAACCACGTTCTGAGGAAATAAGATTTATTAAGTGTTGCTTATAGTAGGTTTCTATTTATGTTACTACTGTCCTGCTCTGCTTCTAAGCTAGAAGCAGTAGTGGCAGCCCTTTCCATTCTGTCTTCCCACTCCTTAATGACAGTCTCATCTGATACAAAGGGAATAGGTCCACTAGACTGAGATATCTCAGTGGCCCTTTTGGCTTTCCTAGGTTTTTGAGTCTTTTTGGGTTAAGATAATGATGGAACAGTGATTGGTTCAATATTAGGTAGTGAAGCAGTTGTGGATATGTGTTGGGGTTCAGTGGGATTTCTTGACCCTTCACCCACTTCTGCTTGTAGTTAAGCAGCATTTCATTTTATTACAAGCATCCTTTGTGTATAACACAAATAATCTCCCCTTAATCAATACTTCAGAGATTAAGCATTCCAATACTTGCAATCAGATATTGAAATCTGATAACATCAAATGCCTTTGTAAGTAAATCAGCAACATTGTGATCAGTGTGAATCTTGATCACTTGAATTAATCTCTTCTCATATGAATCCCTGATGAAGTGATGTCTAATTTCAATGTGCTTAGTCGTTGAATGAAACACTGGATTCTTAACTATGCAGATTGTGCTTTCACTGTCAATGAAAACCTTGGTGTTCATAAAGTTGTATCCATAATCAAGTAATTGATTTTGGATCCATAACACCTATCCACATCAATTAGCAATATCAACATACTCTGCTTTAGTAGTGGAGTTGGCAACTATGGTCTGCTTTTTACATTGCCATGAAATCAACCTTCTTCCAAGAAATTGACAACCTCCTGTTGTGGATTTCCTGTCTAAGCTAGCATTAGCATAATCACTATCAGAAAAAGCCTCAAAGCTCAAATGCGGGAATCTCTATGATACCACAGGCTAATTTAGGTTGACCTTGTTAAATTATTTAAAGGTTCTCTTCACAGCTTGAGATGTGAAGTCTTTGGTGTTACTTGGACTTGACAAGCACAAACAGCAAACATTATGTTAGGTCTAGAAAGAAGCTTGTTTGGGACTTAATGATCCAATCATTGATCTGTATAAATGAACATCCACATCTACAGGCTTCTTCATCCTTGAGTAATGCTTTGTTAGTCTCCATGGGAGTGCTTGCTGTCTTCACAGTGGCAAAATCAAACTTCTTCAAAATATGCCACATATTTGTCTTGGCTAATGAAGATTCCATCATCTTTCTGTTTTACCTGCAATCCTTAAGAATGGAAGTGAGTCCCCATATAACTCATCTGGAATCTCTTATGCATCATATGTTCAAATCAGTAATAAAGGACTTTTTAGTTTTTAGACCCAAAAGACGATTGTCAAATTACATACACTCTGCACTAACAGGAATTACCTTTGTCCTTCTGATAACAAAGTCTTGTCTATAAGTTCTCTTCTACATCTATTTTCAATAATATAGGTAGATACAGGTTTCTTACCAGGCTCTAGGAGCTTGATGTAATACCTATAAAGCCTCTTTTTTACCTTGTAAACTTTTGTTATGGGAATTTGGATCTTCAAACCCTGGAGGTTGGCAAACATAAACCTCTTCTTCAATTGTGCCATACAAAAATGCACTCTTCCATCCATTGATTAAACATTGAAGTTCATGAATGAGGCATAGGCTAAGAAAAGCCTAATTACTTCAATCCTAGCAACTAGAGCAAAAACTTCATCATAATCTATACCATCCTCTTGAGTGTAACTCAGTGCTACCAGCCTTGCCTTGTTTCTAACCACAATACCTCTATTATCTTTCTTTGTTTTGTACACCATTTAGTACCAATGGTCTATTTTTGCCGTGTGGTATATCCACCAAAGGCTCCATACTGTGGACTTAAATTACTGAAGCTCGTCTGCATAGCTTCTATCTAGCTTGGATCTTGTAATGCTTGGATGACCTTTTTGGGCTCTGCCTGTGATAAGAAACATGTAAACAGGCAATTCTGAAAGTCTTTATGGTTGATTCTCTGTTGCACTAAACTAAACAAACCATGTTCAGTCACACTCTTTGTCATCCTTCTAGTTTGAGGTGCTACATGTATGTCTCTAATGATTTGTTCAAATGGATGATCCTTGTGAAGTCTGGTGGTTGGAATAGGACTGACAAGCATAAATGTATTTAAATTGGTTAAGTATGCAGCCTCTGCACCAATACCTTCATCATCTTCTAAATAGATATTTCTCTTCCAAAATTAGGCATATTTGGTTCATTTCACAATCCATAAGACTTATTCTCATCTACGCATTATCTTCTATGCCAAAGCATTAACAGTTTGAACCTAACAGGTATTAATAGAGTTAATGTGTTAACACTGCTCGTTCTCTTGATTAGACTCTTGGCTCCTCTTTATTAATTGGTCTTCATCATCCCCTTTCTTTTGTTCCCCTGATAGTTTGAATCCAGTTCAGGAGTAATCCTTGGACTCTTTAAGAGAGTGATGGTCAGTTGTAAAACAATGGTAGAAGTATATACTCTGAATAGGTACTATCTTTTCCCGTTGGGACCTGCATCAATGTTTCTTTGGTACCTGGCATTATCGTTAGTTTGTTTCCTGCATCAATGGCTCTATAATCATTGATTTTGGCAGTGTATCAATAATCCAAAAAGCCATTATGTTGTAGTCCACTTCTTGCAAAATTATGTGTTTCTTTAATTAACTTGACATGTAGGTTCTCTCTATACTTCCTTGTTTACTGTTGAATATGTTAGATATTAGACAATCCATGTAAAAGACTCGGACACCCTGTGTAATGTCTAGAATAGGTTGGCTCGTTTAGCTTAACATTAATCGTTTAATTACGTATGACTTATGTGTTGGGAGGGGGTCTTACCCACATGTTTTCCCCGCCATAGCCACACTTAGGGGGCGTTCAAACTCTTGTATTTTACCCCTTTCAGCCATCAGGAAGAGGTTTGTTGTTCATTTTACTCTAAAACACTACATAAGGTGTAGTTTCTATCACACTTTCGCTCTCTACAAATTTGCACCAACCCTAAGATCATTCGTATTTTGTTTGGATATCGATTCCTAACAATTGGTATAGAGCACTTGGGATGATTAGCTAGATTGTGTGTGCGTTTTCTTGGTTAGATTAGATCAAAAGTTTGGTTTTTGAAGGTTTATGGTCTCATTCTTCACACTCTTTGATTCTCACGTTTGTGGTGTTAAAGTTGGTGTTTTTATAGTTGTTATAGCCTTCTAGGATCAAGTTGTGTAAAAGAAACCAAGCAAAAACGTTCAAAAGGGTGATTTTTAGGTGTTTTTAGGTGAAAAAGTCGTATTTTTCATCATTGCAACCTGTCTCTCTGGCAAAATTATTCATTGCGTTTTGCCTTTTGCGTTTTGTCAGAGAAAGGACACTGCGTTTTGTTGCTTTATGAAGGACAAAAGTACTGCGTTTTGTCTTATTAGGGACTGCGTTTTGACTACTGAGTTTTGTCTCTGCATTTTGAGTCACTGCGTTTTGTCTCAAGATCCTGCGTTTTGGTTACTGCGTTTTGTCTCAAGTTCACTGCGTTTTGGTCACTACGTTTTGTCTGACTTCACTGTGTTTTGTGTCCTGCGGTTTGTCTATAACAGGTTGATATTTGTCTATGCGTTTTGCCTAATTGAAGACCCATATTGCGTTTTGCCTAGGAGAGACTCTGTCCATTTCATTTCTTGATTGCGTTTTATCTCAAGACTTGATTGAGATTTGTCTAAGGCTCTTCATTGCGTTTTGTCTCCAACAAATTGAGATTTGTCTAAGGCTCTTCACTGAGATTTGTCTACTGCGTTTTGCCTAAGTCTTATTATCTTCATTACGTAAACTCATTTCAACCAAACCAAATCTTACTTAAACAACATATCACATAATCTAACAAACAATCATCACTTTTAACATACAATCACTAATCATTGTTCGATCAATTTAATCATTTCACAATCAATTAAGATGGCTAAACTTTCGGAAGACATTCAATGTGCCGGTTCAGATACCCGACCACCTATGCTTGATAGGACCGACTTTGTATCTTGGCAAACAACAGACATTCGCTGTATTGGGGTAAAGAGGAATGGGGTAACTCTTGAGTCATTGAGGAAAGACCATTTCAGATGGAAAAACATTTCAGGAAAATCTTGCAGAAGGAAATGAGGTGCATTACATCTAGGTCCAGACACGACTCGCAGTCTATTCTAACTTTGTCACCTGAGATAAGGATAGTACATGCTGACATTCGGCATATAAAACATCTCTGCAAGGTTGCCAAAGATACCTATCTCTTTATCATTCATTAAATGATGCAAAGGTACATATGGGACTGTGTGAAGATGCTCCTGGATGGTTCGGATTAACAAGAGAAGACAATGAATCACAATGTATGATGACTTCGAACAATTTCGTCAGCACAATGGGCTGAGACTTTTTCCATGAGTACTATGTCCTGTTTGCCAAAAGCTCATCAACGACATGATAACATCAAGATGACCATGTACAATATGCAGTTTGAATTAAAAGTTTTCGTTCAATAACTTGTTGTCAGAATGGGGTTGATTTGTAACAACAGTTGAAATCAAAGAGGCTTTGAGGACTCCAACTATGATCACTGTATGCTTATCTAATGCAGCACGAGGCACATTTTGGGGCCAATGAGAACAAAATTGGATGTTGGAATGATTCACTCAACACAGTTGATCCTCTCGCCTTGATGTCTAATGTTGCACCTCAGCAATACAATTCACACTCATCCACAAACCCATCATCCAACAGGTTCACGACACTTTGTTGACAACTCTCAATTGATTCGGGACTCTTCTCCAACGGCAACATTTAATGAAGATTTAACCAACACTCTGCCTACTCACCCAATCATACAAAACTTACCTTCCTCAAACAAATAATCAACTTAAAGCTTCATCAAATCCTAGGAACCAAGCCACAGTTCAAGATGGAAGGGTTGTAGTTTAGAATGTTCAGGGTCGAAAAAATAGAGGATAGGGTAACAATGCACGGGGGCGTGCAGGTATATGGTTTTTGGGAGAGCTCAGATACTGAGTCTGGGGAATGCTAATCCAGGTCATGCGAGCAAGTTAAGTGCTACAACTGCAACGGTATAGGCCACATAGCAAGGAACTGAACTCAGCCCAAGCGACCACAGAACTCCAAATACCTTTTTTTCAAAAAAAAAAAAGGGTAAAACCCCAGATTGTTACTGATGCAAGCTCAGGAGAATGGGGTGGCATTAGATGAAGAACAGTTACTATTTCTTGCAGGTTGACATGACAACGCGTTGATGAAGATGTGGATGAGCAACCTATTCAGGATTTAGCATCAAGTTGATAATGTGTTTCAAGCTGGAGGACTGTGATGCTTTTGTTTGATGTTGGTGAGGCTCCAGGGCACCCCCCCCAAACTATGTTCATGGCTAACTTTCATCTGCAGATCCTGTGTATGATGAATCCGGTCCTTCGTATGATTCGGACATTCTATCTAAGGTACATGACCATGATCAATATTAGGATGCTGTTTGTGAACATCATGAAGAACACGAGATGCATGACGAGGTACAACCAAACTACGTTGTTGACTCACATGCCGATTATACGAGTGATAGAAATATGATTCTGTATGATCAGTAATAAGGAAAAACGCACAGTGCCAGTTGTACAAAGCAATGTATCTTCTGTTCCAATGATGCAATACATGTTGAGTATATAATGATATGTATGGGATCCTCATGGCCCAAATCTATCTCTAAAAACTCATGGAAACACAATAGTTGATATTCACTAATGCTGACTGTGCAATATAAGGAACCGTTTGAACTGTATGAAGATGGGGGCCCAGGTTTGAATTAGCGAAAAGAGAACAATGAGATTGATGATGCAATTAGTATAGTTTGATTTCACTTGTTTTATTTTGTTTACTTCATATTTTTCAGTTTGATCCTGTTTATCCTTTTCTTACGTTCTTTTATTAGACGCAATATTAAGGAAGGAAAATTTGAACGAGGAAACTTCATTCTATAAATTGCAACTTGCGTTTACCATCAACCATAACAAGTAATGGTTATAGAAGAAGTTAGTCTTTGAAAAGGATTTTTAAACTAGAAAAGAAAACAAATACTGAAGATAATTTTTAGAAATGAAAGCTTTAAGAGAAAAAGGTCGAGGATAAATTATACAAACAAGACCAGTCTCTCAAAACAGTTCACATGTTGTGTAAAACCAATGCCCTTTTATGATGAGCTAAATAGGTAGCTACTTGGTTACAAGAAACCCTTTATGCCTCACCAGTGCAATGCAATTCATAATGCTATATATAATGGTATGAAATTATCAAGACCAATCATGTCACAGCCCATAGTGGCCAATGATTATAGTGCATAATTAACATACCTTTACCTTTTACTAAAAGTGAGCTTAAATGACCAAAAACAGACAAAAACTGCCAAATATATGTTTGTTTTGCATTTGTATTGTGCAGGAAGTGGATATCATCAAAAAGACGAAAAACCAATCAAAAAGCAACAAAACAGGACACGGGATGGAAAAGTGTGTGAAAGCGAAGCCCAATCAAAGTCAAGTCTACTCCGAGAAGAAAAAAGCAAAGAAAAATATAACTTGAGGGGTCAAAAATGCCAAACCCCTAAGTTATATTATTATATAAACCACAGGGACTGATTACGCCAATTTGGGAAACTTCATTTATAAAAGAAAGAAAAGGGGAAATAGAGAATGAAAAGAAGTGTGATGTGGAGGGGCCTTTCTTGTACACAAACCAAACATACCCTTAATCATCTTCAACCTCTCTCTGTCACAACCCAACTTGTATACCTTTTCTTTCCCACTCTTCCCGCCAATACCAAAACCAGCCAGCACCCTGTTTTTGCTCCCATACTTCTCTGCAAAAATCACTCAACACCCTACTACTACCCCCCAGCTTTATAAAGTCCATGTTGGCAATCCCTCTCCATTCCCAAAGCATTTCGATGGCTGAGATTGTCTCCAAAGAAGCTCAAAAGAAATCAAAGGCTGGGATTTGCTTTAGATTCACCTCACACAACTAGCACACTTGGTTTTATCTCTCCAAAGTAGCACAAGCTGCAAGTCCAAGACTTTGGCTATAAATAGAGCTTTTTGTAAGCCTTTGAGGCATCTAGTTTTTAGTTTTTAGTAATCAGTAGTTTTTAAATAATTTTAGTTTTTAAGTCATTTACAGCTTTTACTTTCAGCTTTGTAACATTTTCAAGTTTTAATGCAAGTTTGAGTTTTCAAGTCAATTTACCATTTCAAGTGTTAAGTTTCTTCATTGTGTTGTTTTGTGTTTAAAAAGCTCTCAACACAGCTTGTTTATAAGCTGCTCTAATTAAGTAAGTTTAAAAAGTTAAGTAGTTAAGAGAAAATTACAAAAATCACTCTCACATATACCACAGCTTATGTTATGGATGATAAGCCAGTTCTGGATGGGCTTATGGACTCTCACTAGCTTGTTTTATACAAGCTAGAGCTTGTAGATTCCTATGCAAGCTGAGAGCTTTGTAGATTTGTTGTATGACCCTTGTTTCAAAGGCAGGGTGTAGAAGTCTCTCTCTCAATTTTCTTACTTTACTTATCTAGTTGGCAGACCTGCTAGTTTAATTAATACAACAGTTAGTTAAGTTAATACTGGCTAGACACCATTCAAGGCTTATTTAAGTGCTTATTATTGATTAACAATTGCTTGTAAGTGTTTAGTTTGTTATATGATATCTTGTTTTAATTAATATAAAAAAAAAAATGATTTTTACAAAGTTTCAGGGGTATTTTCAACTAGCAGTACTAACTTTAGGTTAGTACTGCCAGTTCATTTTAGGACCAGTACTAATTTTACACTAGCAGTACTAACTCTGAGTTAATACTGCTAGTTCATTTTCGGAACAGTACTAACTTAACACTACCAGTACTAACTCCAAGTTAGTACTGTTAGTCTTAACTATTTATACTTGTAGTTATACTGTTTGACAAATGTAGTACTGTTGTGTTTATCTTGTTCAATTTAGCTTAATTTCTTTTTGTAGTTGCTTATTTAGAGTCAGTTTAGCTTATTTAATTTATCTTAAGATTATTTGAGCTTATTTGTGTTTTAGTGTAAAAGTTTTAAGTGTTTTTCCCAATTCTAGCTTTTAATCTATGTTCAAGCTTAATGTTCTTTGTTTATTTTATGTGCAATTGCTTTCAGTATTAATTCCCAATCATTAACTTTGACAAATATAACACCAATCATCAATCGTCTTTCGATTTCCCATCTCTAGCCTCGTTGGGACATAACGACCCGGGAACACTCTATACTGCTTCCGGTTTTCTTGGTCTCGCGGATCCTGATCCTTGTACTATATCTATACGTATTTACACTTATATATATACGTAATAAAAAGGGGTTGGTTTGCGCGTAGTCAGTCACTGTTCTCTAAATCTAGTGTGTCTACGTGTATTCCTTTAGGGCAACCTTTCCTATTGCAAACTAAATACTTTTGTTTAACATCTCCATTCCTCAATCTTTTCTAACATGAACACCTAACTACAAACCCTTCTTCTGCTGCATACTTCATATATGCAACAACACAATCATCAACGGAATCATAAACATTCCCTTTAACTAGTAAAACAACCGCAGAAACTTTTGGAATGTAATAAATAGTTCCACCAGGAGTATCAAAATTAGAATGAGTAACAAACGATTCAGGAGTACACAACACATCCAACTCTGAAAAAAATAAAATGAAAATGAAAAAAAATAGGCTATTTCATGAAAAAAAATGCAAAAAATCACATATGATATCACAAATGACATATATAATAAACACAGGCTATGATATCATATATGATATAACATATGATATATCCAAACAAATGAAATATAACATGTAATATCATATATGATATCAAAAATGATATATATAACAAACAAAACAACCTCAATTATAAACACATTAACACAAGTTAAAATATAACATATAATATATTTCAAATCAACTTAAAACTGCTTATTCCTAAACCAATAAGTTACAAACAGCTTAATTAATTAAAAATAGCTTATGAACATAAACTTACTCTTAACAGCATGTGTCTCATCACTCTCTCTCTCTCATAAGCAACAATCTCTTTAGTAAGAGCATTAAGAGAACTACGAGAAAGAACACAACTTTCATCAACAACATCAGACAAAACAGAATTTTAAGAAACACTAGATAGCGCACTTGAATGACTCAAATCCATAAAACCTGATAATAAATCAAGATAAGCTAATAAGCTAGCTTATTATTTAGATAATAATAATAACATAAGCTAATTCGCAAAAAAAATCTAAAAACAAAAATAAAATATAAACAGATCATTTGAATCTAACCTGATGTTAATGAATTAAAGAAAGATATGCTCGATTGAAGAAGAAGATGATCGATTGAAGAAGACGATGATCAATTGATTAGTTTGTTATGTTAATTAAGATATTCGTTCGTCGAAGAGAGAGAGAAAAATATCGCAGATAAACACACACTATGTGTGTGAATTAAATAAGACGTTTTTAAAAAAGATGCTATTATATTGGACAAAATAGCCCTTGTAGTTCAAATTGAGAATTTAATCTCATTTGTTGGATCATATGAAGATGGAGGGTGGAGATGTGTCCCCCAGTATCCAAAAAAGGTTTGGTATCTAAATGAACATTAATTACTAAACTGTAATCCCAAAGATATAGTATGCACATTTGTTAATGCCATATAATATAAGGAAATATAATACGCCCGCAAATCAACAATTAATCACATCAAAACCCTAAAAAAATATTATTGAATAAATAAAAAAGAGAACAAGAACACGGGATTCATAATAATAATCACCTAAACGTGTATGGAGCTATTGATGGAATTGGATAATAGATTGGAGGGCGTCCCTAATCACAGATGTACACACAAGAGCGCGAAGCCGTCATGTTCTTATTAGGTGATCAAGTATTAGGAGTTGGTCGCATTAATTCCAGTTCAAGTTACATCGAAAGGTTGTGTTTCGTGATGAATTAATATTCGTAAATGTTTAGATGTTGATCTTTACTCTTTTGAGCTCACGAAGTATCTGTTCACATGCACGTTTGATTTATTAATCATAATATCGAGTTATATTTCATCTCGTTTATTATTATTTATGCCGCGAAACACGTCGTTTAATCTGTTATAAAAGCTTTACTTGTATTTACATAACTTTACCAAGTTGTAAACTAAAGGAAAACACTATGGGTCTAATTTGATTACAATAATAAGTTATACAGTTCTATATATTGTTCATTTGACTTAAGAATTGCACTTAATAATGGTAGTAATTTTTTTTATTGTGTCAAATACTATAAAAAATGGTCATGAGCTTTTTCCTTCAGTTTTTTGGAAATGTCAGAAGAATTGTGTAGCTTTTGGCTGGAGTTTGTTTTTAGTCTTTTCATTTCATGAACATCAACTTAGAATCACATTTAGCCTTGTCCATGTAATCAAAAGTTGTTAAATACGCCATTTTAATAAAGATCTAAGTCATCATATTAATAAGCCATTTAAAGTAGTCGTCCATACAGATCTTGAGTTTTCTAACTGGATAATT
The DNA here is from genome assembly GCA_026074375.1 of Tanacetum coccineum. Taxonomy (NCBI): domain Eukaryota; kingdom Viridiplantae; phylum Streptophyta; class Magnoliopsida; order Asterales; family Asteraceae; genus Tanacetum; species Tanacetum coccineum. Next base: position 9,947 of record BQNB010053815.1, on the reverse strand, counting down.
CTATTTAGTTTGGCATGGATTATTTGGGCTATTACTATAACTAGTATGCTATTGGTCTCAAATTTTTATGCATGCCTTTAATTTTCTAAATACTATCCTCTTCACATGCAATAGAAAGGATGGTTCAAGCTCAAGTAGCTACGCAGTTAGAAGCTAAAGTATTTGAGCGAGTAGAAAATCTAGTAGCAGACCAAGATGCGCAGATAGAGGCCAAAGTAGCAGCGTATGTTTAAGAAATTAGAATTATTGCTAGGAAGGGACTTGCCACCTCCGTTGGGTTATCATGCACATAGGTATGACAAGTGTCTCTAACTAGTTATTGTTAATCTATTCTGGACATTATTGCATGTGAATTAAACTATTAAATGATCAATGTTATTTTGTAGGTCCGAACTCCATCAAATGAAAATTGATAAAAGGGTGCAGACATTTTTGCAGGGTTTACGATGAAGACGAGTAATAGATGAGCGTTATTTGTTTCTGCTAGTAATAAATCATCGTAGTGATTTATACTGAGTTCTAGTTATGACTTTGTGATTCTAAAGACCATGGTTTACAAGGATGTTGGACGTATTGTTTTTTTTACTTTATTGTATTCAAGTGACAATGTAGACTTGATTTTATGGATGATTAATAAAAACTGAGTTCAGTTTATTTTTGGCTTCAATTGAACTATATTTGTGAAATTTTGCAATGGCTGTTTGATGCGATGATTAAATAAATGCAAAACCGTGCCAAAATGGATTTTATTAAACGAACATAAAAAAACGTTACAAAGCTGTTTATTGGCAAGAAACGATAAAAAGTGCTAAATACTTTGAAAGCCACTGACGAAACCGTGCCAAATACCGTTGCCAGGGTAGATAAAACCGTCCTAGTTAAATTTGGCACGGTAAATAAAAATTGTACCAAATAAACATCCAGCACGGGAAATGAATTGGTACCAAATACGCATTTAGCACTGGATATAAAAGTGTGACAAATTCTCATTTGGAACGGATGATTATTAGCCGTGCCAAATACCTCACTCGTGGCACCCCAAAGTTAAACCGTCCCATGGACCGTTCCAAATACTATTTAGCACGGTTTCAACCCGACCCAAATATATTTGGCACCCTCATATTTAGGACGGAGCCAAAACCATGCCAAATAGCATTTGGCATGGTTTTTTAGTATTTGACACAGTTTTCCCCCATCCCAAATACCCCTTTTTCTTGTAGTGAAAGGAACACAAATATGTTCTTCAATCAGGTTTGTTTTACTATATTATTTGAATTCATTTTAATTGTGTGTTCTCTAATTTTGATTTTGTATTTTGATTGGAATTTGTATTTGTCTTGAAATGTTTATGCATATGTACATTAAGTAATTCTGTAACATTTTTATAAAGGCTTAAAAATTTGGTTGGGTAATCATCAAAACAAATATTATTGTGAAAATAAACACTTCTATTGTCCTTTTCCCTATCGCTAATGCTATTGGAGTGTAATGACAATAAAGCCTACTGAAATTGTTGCTTAACTGTTATGTTTGTTGACCTGTATTCTGTTAACAAATGTTGAGGTCGGTTGCTTTTCTTCTGGTTATGTCGATCAAGAAATGAGCAGTATAATAATAACATGTATTACATTCTTTTTTTTGTGGTGGAAAACAAACAAGTGCAAAGTGACATGGAATCAAACTTAATCATGAACGGTGTGCAACAATATCTTCCCACTGATTATGAACAGATAATTTAGAGGTCGAATGATGAGGTTGTAAACTTCACATCAGTTTTACAACTCCCTAGGCGGTGTACCTAACCGTTGTAGTGTAGTATAGGCAAGACACGGGGGTTGTTATCGTTCTTTAGGGGAATAGTTTGTGAAGGTCCAAACTAAATGTAACTAAGATCTAGGGGATTGAAAGAAGATTATTTTTGTATTTTTATATTTTATGAAAGCAAGTAAAATCTCAGGTTTTGAAGAGGTTGGTTTTAAAATGAATATTTAATTAATTATACTAAAATAGAGATGAGAATTCGTATGATAAGGGAGTAGTGTTTACTTAATCATGCATGATCCTTGGTGTGCTTTTCCTAACTCTATTGCCTTGTCACACTTGTGATGTATGTGTAAGTATTTTCGAGAAGCATGATGAATTACACGAAAACGCCATCTACGTGATAACTTGCTAGGGCAACACACATGCAAGGTAGTATGAACACTATTACATGACCCATAGGGAGATATACGCGCATTATAATACTTAAAGAGGATCATCTATATATGGGTAAGGTAGTATGAAGACTATTACCTATGGAATCCTTTTTACACAGTCATGCCGCTCTAAGATCTTTCGACACTTAAGTTAACTAGGGTCTAGAATCGAAACATGCACACACATCAACAAGAAGCAATATAATTAAGATCTACATACCAATTCATATGCAATCATAAGCAAACACTTAAAGGATCTAGCCTAGCATGTTCAAGATAAAGGAGACACAAATATCATCAAACACAAAACATTTTGAAAGATAAAGGATAAAAATAACCCACTATATTGAAACAAGAATTAGGGATGATATGAAAGGATGAAAAAACCCTAAAATACACCAAAATTTCTACAAGTCGACCTCCTACACTAACTCTAACCCTAATAATTCTAATGATGCAATATATGAAAAAAAAAAATTGATTTTTGTATATATAACTTCAACCAGCGAGCGGCATCACAAATAATCCAGATGTCGTCGCCACACTAGGGTTTCTAGGGCTTCATTATTGACGGCTGATTCAGACGGCGTCACACATTCTTCAGACGTCGTCGCTATATGGTCCAGACGGCGTCGCATCTTTTCCAGACGTCGTCTCCACGTTCTGGTTACAGTCTTCGAACCCAATCTTCAATATCCATTTCCAGTTTGTCTAGTTTACTTTCCAAAATTGAGTTTAAGTCATGTGTATTTCCTCCAAATGTCTTCCAAGTGCTAAAAATGCAAAAAGAAACTATTAAGCGCATATTTTAGACATAATTGCATGATTATAAGGGTAAAATGACCCTGAAAAAAGTGTATAAAATTACACCTCATCATCGAAACACTCAGTACCCAATAAGAGTAAAAGAGAGCCAGCTTTCCTTCTTTTCAAAGGAATTCTTATCGACGGGGTGAATAGGTCTTTTTCCGTATTTACGAAAATTTATCTATGTAAAATCTTGAATTTTAGTTGTTTGGTATATTGACATCCTCTTAATTCCTTTTTGAACAGCTCTTTTCACTAAGGGAAGTGGATGGAAAGAAATGTCATATGATTTCGGTAATGGCATTTCTATGCGACTCTCCTAATCTCATGTTATATAGTACTTCAACGCAATCGGAAAATTCCAGGTTAGCATTTTAAACTAATATACTTAGCATCAGTTAATAATTGCATGATATAATTAATAATAGTATGTTTGTTAGTGGAAAATAAGTTAGCTGACTAAAATGTGGAGAAGTCTTAAACAAAGCCATAACCCAGCTATAAAACTGAACATTTATCGGACCTCTATGATTATGCATTACCGTTGTACTGCTGGGAATACAGGACATGTTGGAAAATATGGTTTTGCAAAGTGATGTTTTGCAAACTTTGGACACCATTTAACATATGTAGATGTTATATGTCTTTGTATTAGAGTGGGGCTTTGTGTTCTCCTCTATGAGAGCTTCGCAACAAGCTAAAGTATGTCCAAAAGAGGAGTTAAGATGAATGATATATCGTTTCTCAAAGTGAGCACGGAACAACAAAATCTGGAAACAAAACTATCCCACATCGCCCCAAAGAGTGAATTGGGAATGGTTTATAGAGGAACCTTTTGTATGACCTCTAAAAATTCCTTTTGGGGTTTTATTCTCCCACGCCTACGCGCGGTGGGGGGGGGGGGGGGGGTGGGTGTGGGGGGGGGGGGGGGGGGGGGGGGGGGGGGGGGGGGGGGGGGGGTGCAAAAAAATGATTTCACAGGGCAAGATTGGGTTCGGTTTCCACTGAACATCATTCGAGCCCGCCGACCTGCGGACACGAATGCAGTCCATGGTTCGCCTACTCGCCTATCTTTTTGTCTACCATCCTTGTTAAAGAGTTCAGGTTTCTGAATATTCTATGAGATTCAAATGTTGAATAATATCCTGGGGGGGGGGGGGGGGGGCCCAAGGGGGAACATCAAAATCGTGTGTATAGATAGACCCGGCTGAATTTCAGCACTATCTTTGGCTTGTTGACCAAGATAGGGTTTGCCTATATATCAAACCGTTCTCATTCATTTTTGGTACACAGAAAAACGAACTCCGAATAACCATACACAGCAGCTTTTGAGCGGTCTTTCCAGCAGTATCGTCGATCAGAAACACTCGTCTTTTCCGGTGATCTTTCAGGCAAGTTGTCGAGTCCGGCTGTACAACAGCTTTGGACGTTGTACCCTGGGAAACAGACGGCGAATCTGTTTTAAGGGAATCGTGTTAAACACGAGCCTCGTTCTTTTACTTACTGCTTTTATTAATCTTTTATTATTTCGGTTTAATTTTACATGTTAATGCTATTCGATCTATACAACAATAAAATAAGCAGTTTCCCAACAGGACATACCATCTTTAAAATCTTTAAATGGTTTCTTGTGAGGTGCTTTGAGAGAACCGGTTTTTTGAATTTTGATTAATGGACCAAGACCCTTTAAATTAATCATATTCTCAAATTAAAAGATAAGAATAAAAATGAATTACCTCAACAAAGCTTGGTCCTTATGAAAGCATTTCGTCAAAAACTTTATAGGCATGCAATCTTAAAATCTTACCTTAAGAAAGAGAGAGCATGCTCCTTATGAAAATAGCCAAATTGTGGTCTTGTTGTTCTCTACAACAAAATGGAATATTTGAAAGGAAAAATAAAGTACTAAAAGAAATGGTTAATTCTATGTTGTCCTACTCAGGACTGAGTCAAGGGTTTTAGGGTAAAGCTATGTTAACAACTTGCTATTTATTAAAAAGGGTTTTCAATAAAAGGAACAAGATAACAACCTATGAACTCTGGACTAAAAAGAAACCGAGAACTACCTCAGGGTTTGGGGGTGTAGGACTCAGACTCCCTTATCCAAAGCTAAAAACTTTGGGTGAAAGAGGCATTAAATGCATCTTTGTTGTATATGATAAGCATTCCAAGGCTTTTTAGGTTCTATGTTTTTGAACATAATGCATCAGTTTCTTAAATCATCCGTCTAAATAATCACAATCAACCCTAGTTACTTATGATCATCATAAAGAAAAACGGGTTTTCAAACATGAAAGCAATGTTGAAGGTCAATCCAATATTTATGGATCTATTGCTCATCTTTTCAACTGGTGCCTCCAACATAAATTGGCTGACCACATATCTAAATTGATTTAATAAATTTAGGCTTTAACAAAACGTATGTAGCGATAGAAGTGACGTTCATTAATTCTGAATTGTTGGGATCGTTTATGCACTCGTATATGTGTTATAAGGCACCAACTGATATGGAATATCCTATCTATGTTAAAACGATACTTTTATTTTTTGTCATGCACATGTATTTAGATTTTTTAATATCTAATGACAAGATTTTATGATGTAATTTGTTCATTAAATATGACACTTTAGATGTATTTGTTATAAGGCACCAATTTATTTTTCATACTGGTTTGTTATACATGATGTGCATAAAGAGATGCTACTAAGTTGTCTAGCAGTAGTATATACGTCTACATACAACCATGGATAAAAATGTATAGTTAAAAGTCTTTTAAAAATCAAAGATTGAATGCTAATAGTTTATATGTTAATTTGTTTTTGGTTGCTTCATATTCGTAGGGATTAAGTTGTGAATATGTCTTATGTTTCATCCTTGCATGAACTAAGTTAAATATGTTTTTTATATATAATGTTTATATATGTATATATTTGGATATGACTGTGATTATAATTACTGTCTTGTACTTAAATCAGATTCGTTGACGATGGAGATTATGTGTTCGGCCAAGACAATAACAACCCTAATTACATGTGCACGTACTCCTAAAGATCACCTTTTTACGATGAAGATACATATGCACAAGTACATAACTCAGAGTTCGAAGTTCAAGTTAAAGATTGTGTTCAAAAAAACGTGTGCATACATGCATACCACAATGAATTCATAGACGAGGGAGATTATGTGTTCGTTAAAGATTGAATATGCCAACTTCAACTTCAACTTCAAGTGAACATCTAGAGATCACATTGTTACGATTAAGACAAATATGCACATGAAGTTCATGTTCACGTTGACAACTACGAAATATGCAGATGTGCACGCATTTAGAATATGTGGTTTATACATGTGCACAACTCGAAAGATACGCATAGATCAAAAGTGTCTCGTCTTTTATTAACACTTGCGTAATGATACTTGTATTCTAATTTTAAGTCATTTGTCAAGACTCAAGTTGCACATGTATTTTTTTTCTGTAATCCTCTTATTTTTCTTTTAAAATGCAACTTTATTTTGAGTGTTTTATTTTAAAAATAATAAAATATTATAATAGTTGATCAATGCATTGTTTTGACGTGAGACTCAAAAGAATTACTTAATAAATTTATAAGCGTGTGCATACATGTTACTTATTGCTAGAAAATAGTTAGTATAACTGATAATCAGATTCCTAAAGTTTAGGAACTTCCAAAAAACTAAATATAATTCTACCAATATACCCTTTATGTAATTAAATAAATATAAATACACATAATTGGTGACTCATCAAGATGATTGGCTAAAAGTGGTTCTCGCATTTCTTGCTTTTTATTTGGTTCTGAAAAGAACCTCACTCTCTATATATATATATGTTGGAAAAATTCTAGTGAAAAATGTGTTTTCACTAAATTTGGACAAAAATAATTATTAGTAAATATAATTATTAAATGTAAGGCCAGGTCGATCCGGTATATATCCAAAATAGAGTTAGTGTGAATGAGATATCGAGTCTCAAAGAAGGTATTTGGAATGGAGGAAAAAATGATTAAATGTCAGTTATGAGTTTTGTTTGGAAACTGACAATTGAATTGGCTATTATTATTTGTTTCAAAGGTTTATAACTGTAAATTAATAGGTCATTAATTGACAATTTAATTGGCGGTTAATGGGCCATTAACTGACAATTTAATTGGCGGTTATTATTTGACTCAATGGTTTATAATAGAAAATTAATGAATCATTATTAAGGAATTAATTGACATTGATTGCACCATTACACCATATGCATATGAATTTGTATAAATAAATGGCAATCTCAACCATTCTAAGACATAACAAGAAAAACACACAAGAGAGAAAAGCTCCATTAACAAGTTTTCCAGCAGTCTTTTCGATTAGAAGCACTCTGTTTTTCGTGATATTTCAGGCAAGTATGTCAGGTCCGGCTGTACAACAGCTTTGAACGTTGTACCCTGGGAAACAGACGGCGAATCTGTTTTAAGGGAAGCGTGTCCAACACGTGCCTCGTTCCATGACCTTTTACTGTTTTCTTATTTATCGTTCATAGTGTCTGTCTTCTTCTTCTACCAAATTTTGTCTGTTTTATTTTCTGTTGTTTAATTTTTGTTAATTATTATTAATTATAATCTGATTTTATTTTAATAAAAGTGTACATGTTTCCCTACATGAATGTCGTGTAGCAAAACCTGTAGATCTTGAACGTGTTTCAGTTTAGACTCATTAAATATGAGTCATTAAATACCTCATTTGCTCTTGCATCTCCTCTAACAACCCTTCAAAACACCTCCCTCATTAAATATGAGTCATTCAATGTTTCAGTTTAGACTTTAGAATACACATTTAAATATCGTGTTTATGTTTAAGAATCAGTTTTGTGTAGTTTTTTCCATTTAATACGAGTCATTTAATGTTTCAGTTTAGACTTAAGAATACATATATAAATATCGTAGGTGTTTATGTTTAAGAATCTTTAATCTATGAAATATATATACAAGTATAATAATGTTCACACTGGCCAAGTTAAGAAATTTAGATGAAAAAGTTAATAACCAATTTGTTCAAGCAAGAGATGATATCGATACATTTTGCAATGTGTGATTCAAACTTTTTAACGAGTAATGAACTAATGTCCATTTCAATCAATTATATTGCTATCTTCAGAATTCCAGGTATGCATTACCATTTATTAGAATATCAAGTATATGTCATACTTTAGCGTTGCAATACAATTTACTTTAAAATATGCCGAGGAAAAGTTTTGTTTCCTCCTTATAAGTAGGGGTGTCAAATGGCTTGACCCGACATGAACCCAATCCGAACCCAATAAGGCCTTATAGGGTCGGGTTGATTCGGGTAGAACTTAGCTTATCGGAATCATCGGGTCAACCCAATAACCTAATAGGGTCGGGTTAGGGTTTTAATTGGTTCGTTATCGGATTATCGGGTTGACCCGATAAACCCGATCAACTATAATGACTCATTAACAAATTTATAGCTTTTTTAACTAATGCTCGTTTATTATAGTCCACTAGTCATAATTCTTGGACAAGTTTATAAATTGCATCTTTAAATTTGGTTCTAGTGTATTTGTGACAATTATGCTTACGTGTTTGCTATTCTATGTTTAATATCTTTGATGGCTACTTAAGAGCAAAACACATGATATAAAAAATAACGCCAAATGGCTACTGGTAATTAGAGGTGTCAAATAAGTTGACCTGATCTAATCTAAACTCGACCCGAACTTGATAAATTTTCTTTTGTGGCAATATGTAATCATGCTACCAATGTAAAATGTAATCATTTTACCAACATAAAATATTATCAAACCCTATAAAGGCTATAATCATATAAAGTGAAAATGTAACTACATTTAGCTGTAACTACTTTTAGCTTCAAGTAAAACTAATCTTAAATCTTTCAATTGCATAGCTCAAAATAAGAAAACAAACAACTGGTAAACTCACTAGAAAACAGAGAGATAGTCTGATCGTAAAACACATATAATCAGAAAACAGTGTTCGGTTCTCAAAGCTAAATTAGCTTATCTACATCTTAATTCTCAAAGCTAAATAGTTTGAATTGAAGTGCTTTGTAGGACATTCTTGGCTTATCTTTTTTTCTGAAGATCGAACTTGGTGGTTAATGCCTCCTTCTCTGTTTTAATGCACCCCTAAAATTCGTATTAGGGTCGGTATTTATAGAGTCTGGAATTTAGTCGATACGCCGTATTGAAAAGGTTCAATACGGCGTATTGGGGTTTCTTGGCGTGGGCTCCACGATTATTATATTCCAGAATATTCCATGACTTGTACTTGAATACGGCGTATGGCGTTCTTCTGGATACGGCGTATAGATCTTTCCTTCGTGGATGCTGAGTGAAGTTTGGGGCACGGATACGTCATATCTTCCTTGATGGATGCGGCGTATAGGTTGTCAGAACAATGCTCTTCATGATTTCTTTGTTTAAGCTCCATAATGCGTGTCTTTTGATTAACTTTCACTTTTTGCTCGATAATTACTGCAAATCACAAATATAAGCAATTAAGTATCAATTCATGCATAAATAATGTAAAACGAGCAATTTAGCTGAGGTAAATGATGCTATAAAATAGACGTTATTTGATGTCATCATGAAGACAACAATCACCCCCTCCTGTACCACTTGGCAAACCGACTATCACAGCCTAGAACAACTACACTAAAACTTTGCAGCAGGCCGAACATTTCAGACTAAAGAACATTTTTTGGCAAGATTTATGAGCGTCAATGTCATGAACTGGAATTCTCCTGCTAGACCCATGAGGGCTCATGGGCGCCCAAATGTTAATCTTCTATTGGTGGTTAGATATCAAAATAATACAAGAAATATCATGGTTGCTGACACTGGTCCATTTATGTAAGTGTTAGATTCTATTGATGGGGTACTTCACATTCAGAGG
>BQNB010053814.1:0-39826 GCA_026074375.1 Tanacetum coccineum | reverse complement strand
ATGCAGAAATGTATAGATCACAATCTCCTAGGGGTAATCAGAGGAATTGGAATGGACAAAAATCCAATCAACTAGGAAAAGATTGTGTGATGTATAATAAGGCTTGCTTTATATGTGGAAGTTTTAATCATTTGCAGATTAATTATGATAATCATCAAAGAAGAGGCATAGTATCAAGAAATAATTATAATAGGGTGGATGCCAAAACCACACACCCTAGTGTACACAGGAACATGTCTCCAAAAGCGGTTTTGTTGAAAATTAGCCTCACACCACTTAATACTGTTAGGTCTGTTAATACTGCTCACCCTAAAACAGCAGTTCATAGTGCTAAATCAAATACCTAAACAAGCACAACCAACTGCTAAGAGGCCCTTTTATAAGCAAACAACATTAACAAGAATATATGTGCATGAAGCAAAGAGACATTATTATAATGGAAGGCCTAGAGCAGTTAATACTGCTAGGTCATGTACAGGATAAGTTAGTGTTGTTAGAGTAAAAGGGGTAAATGCTGTAAAGTCCTCAACATACTGGGTTTGTAAACCTACCAAACCTAATGGTGCATCACTTGCTTTTAAAAGAAACAACTACATTGATGCACGAGGCATATCCAAGTCAGTAATGGCTTGGGTCCCCAAAGGAATCTAATTTCCTTATTTTTATGTGCAGGGCAAGCCAGAAAAAGATAATACAGGATTTGTTGATAGTGGATGCTCAAGGCACATGACTAGGAACATAGCTTATCTCTTAGATTTCAAAGAATTTGATGGAGGTTATGTTACATTTGAGGGAGGAGCACATAGTGGTAGAATTTCTAGTAAAGGAACTCTTAAAACTGATAGTCTTGATTTTAAAGATGTATAATTTATCAATGAGTTAAAATTCAATCTTTTTAGTGTCTCACAGATGTGTGACAAAAATAACTATGTCTTTTTTACTGACACTGAATGTCTTGTCTTATCTCCTAATTTTAAGTTGCTGTGATGAAATCAATCCTTCTTAAAATTCCTAGAAAGGACAAATAGTACAGCATTAGATATGAAGAACATTGTTCCTAAAGAGAGCTTGACTTGTCTTGTTGCAAAGGCTACATTAGATGAATTAATGCTCTGGCATAGGAGGCTTGGTCATATAAATTTTAAAAACATAAATAAGCTTGTCAAGGATAATCTTGTAAGAGGATTGCCTACAAAACATTTTGAAAATGACCAAACCTGTGTTGCTTATCTTAAAGGGAAGCAACACAAAGCTTCTTGTAAGTCCAAATTTGAATCCTCATTACTAAGCCCTTTTTTATGCTACAAATGATCAGTTTGGTCCAACCTTTGTGAGTAGTTTAATGCATAAGAAGTATTGCTTAGTAGTCACTGATGATTATAGTAGGTCTACATGGGTTTTCTTTTTAACAACTAAGGATGAAACTAGTGAGATCCTTAAAAATTTATCAAAGAAATAGAAAACCTAGTGGATAAGAAAGTGAAAATAATCAAAGTGATAATGAACAGAGTTTAAGAACAAATTATGGATGATTTTTGCAGGGAAAAAAAAAAGGTATTAAGAAGAATATAGTTAGCCAGCACTCCACGAGCAAAATAGTGTAGATGAAGCGGAGGGAATAGGACACTAATTGAGCTTGCTAGAACAATGTTAGTCTGACATCTATGTACCACCACATTTGAAACTAAGCTTTTCTACAGCTTGCTATGTACAAATAAAGTCTTGTAGTCAGCCTCATAACAAGGAATACCTTATGAACTTTTTTAGAGGTTTTAAAACCAGCTCCAAAGATTTATGAGACCATTTGGTTGTCAGTTACTATTCTTAATTACTTCAGACAGTGTTAAGGCCAGTTGATGGCAAAAGTGATGCAGTTTCTTTGTTGGATATTCTTTAAGTATAATGCTTTTAAGGGTATACAACTCTAGAACTATGAGGGTAGAAAGAAAACTTGCATATTAGTTTTATAGAGAATAAGCCTATAATAGAAGGGAATGGTCAAAATGGTATGTATGATATAGATTCTCTAACCCAATCTATGGAACTATGTACCAGTTAATGCAGACAATTTTCTAATGACTCTACAGTACAATCAGAAGAAATCATCAAGATTGCATTGTACGACAATTTGGAAAGATACATCTACTTGATTCACCTGTAAAGGATGGTTAAAATGAAGAACCAAAAACTACTGAGATGCTCAAAAGTAAGTTGAAAGATAGTCCCAAATAATGAGAATGTTTTGAGCAAGATAAGTTTGAAGGTGATAGCATCTAAAAGATGTTAATCCAGCTGGACAACATGTTAATACTGCCAGTCCTGATGTTAATACTATAGTATTAAAACTTAAAGCTGTTGGTCCATTCATTAGAATACTACTATACAAGTTGAAACAGATAGCCATAAAAGACATGTTTCCTATGAAGTTTAGTCATAAACACTTGAAGCCACTCATATTGATTTCTTCAGTGATGAAGATGAACCAAAGTTTATTTTAGAAACATTACAAATTCTATACATTCCACAACTCCCATACATGAAATTCATAAGATCATCCTTAAATAAGTGATTGTGATGTGAAGTTTTTTCATTTGTTTTACAGATAAGAAAATACAAAACCCTACTTCCGAACAAGGTTTCCTCATGATGTTATGAATAAAAACACATGATAACCCAGCATACTTGTTTATATGCTTGTTTCCTATCACAGATTGAACCAACAAGCATTGCTAAAGCCCTATCTGATTCATCATGGGTAGAAGCAATGCAGGAAGAATTTTTGCAATTCAAACTTTAACAGGTTTGGATACTTGTGGATTTGCCTAGTGTAAAAAAGGCCATTGGAATAAAATGGGTCTTCAGAAACAAGAAAGATGAAAGGGATCGTGATTATGAATAAAGCAATGTTAAGTTGCACAGGGTCATAGACAAGAAGAAGTATTGATTATAAAAATATTTGCACCTGGGCAAGAATTGACAATAAGAATTATTTTTGCCTATGCTTCTTTTTAGTGGGTATCTGGTAGTATCAAATGGATGAAAGAGTGCATTTCTATATGGAACTATTAAGAAGAAGTCATGTTACACACCACTAAGATGTAAAGATTCTGACCATCCAGACAAAGTTTACAAGGTGGTCAAAGCACTTTAAGGTTTTGCATAAGCACCAAAGAGCATGGGTATGTAAACTTTGGCTAACTATCAGTTGGGCAATGGGTTTAAAAGAGGAAAGAATAGATCAGACATTATTTATAAAGAAGCAAAAAGGAGATATTTTGCTTGAGCAGGTCTATATTGATGACATTATCTTTGGCTCTACAAACAAGGAGTTATGTGCTGGATTTGAGAAGCTCATAAAAGATAAGTTTCAGATGAGTTTTATGGGAGAACTTACTTTCTTTCTTGGATTACAAGTACAGCAAAAAGAAGATGGAATATTTATCAGTCAGGATAAATATGTAGCTGAGATTTTGAAGAAATTGTTACTACACTAAATGTTCTTTAACTCCTGTTGATTTGGAAAAGCCTTTGGTCAAGGATGGAGATGTTGATGATGTTGATGTACATCACTATAGATCTATGATTGGGACTTTGATGTATCTTACAACATCTAGACCAGATATCATGTTTGTAGTATGTGCATGTGCTAGATTTCAAGTTACTCCAAAGACATCACATCTCTTAGCAATCAAGAGAATTTTAGATATTTGAAAGGCAAACCAACTTTAGGTCTTTGGTCTTCTAAGGATTTTCCATTTGAACTGGTTGCTTATACAGATAGTGACTATGCTAGAGAAACTCAAGATAGGAAGTCTACAACTAGAGGTTGTCAGTTTTTGGGAAATAGGTTGATATCTTGGCAGTGTAAGAAGTAAACTGTGGTTGCCACTTCTGCAACTAAAGCTGAATATGTAGCTGCTGCTAGTTGTTGTGGACAAGTACTCTGGATTCAAAACCAATTGTTGGATTATGGGTACAATTTCATGAATATTGTCATTAATATTGACAATAACAGTACTATCTGCGTTATTGAAAATCCTGTTCAACATTCTAAAACAAAACATATAGAGATTAGGCATCATTTTATAAGAGATTGCAATGCTAAAAAGTTAATACAAATGGTTAAAATTCATACTGATTATAATGTTGCAGATCTTCTTACAAAAGGTTTTGATGCAGGAAGGTTTCAGTACTTGGTCTCAAGTATTGGAATGCTTAATCCTTAAATGTCTATATCTCTTTATGTTTTTGTAAAAGTTTTGTAAAGGATTAATACTGTTAGTCTTGTCAATTAGTACTGCTAAGTATAATTAAAACTGCTAGTTATACTTAAGACTGCTTGTTAAAACTGTTAGTCATACTTAATGCTGTCAAGAAGAAAATACTTTGGATTTTGTATTTTTGGCTATGGACTAACATCTGCAGGTAAAGCATATTGAATACCTGATGTTGAATGCTTCACCTTTGAAGTAATGTTTGAGAGAAAGTTAATGATCTTGGATCACAGTTTTTAACTTTTATTCATGGGTTATGCATAAATATGGATCCTCATGAATTCTCACATGTCTATCTAGTCTTTTCTAGTGTGCTTGTGATGAATAGAGGCATGTTGTTGTATAATTATTGAAGACATAGTTAATACTGTTAGACATCTGTTAATACTACTAGGCAGAAGATTACTACTGCCAGGCAAAAGTTAATGCTGTTGAGATGACATAGGCGCCAAAGTTACAACTATTGAGCAAATTCTTATCTCTTGAAGCATTGTTTGAGGGGAGGTTACTTATTTATACAATCAAAGACCAAGAGCATGGATGAAAGGATATTATATCAAAGTATTTTTGTTAAAAAGAATCAAAAACATTAGGCATGGTCAAAGAGGTCAGGACACCAGATGCCTCAGTCTAGTGGTCCCCCTGACAAAGGTTGGTAATGAGGCTGTCCATTAAGGAGTTGGGTGACAGAATGATGAAAAGGGGCTGCAACTAATGCTTCTAGCTTAGAGCAGAGCTGGACAGTGGTAACATCAAATAGCCAATCCATGGCAACACTTAATGAATCAACTCCTTGGGAAATTGGTTCAGAAGTAGTGGTCCTAAGATGCCAAGATACCATATTGGGGGATGTGGAGCTCAAACTAGGTTTGAGATTTACATCTAAACAGTCATGATCCAACTATCTCATGAGGTTACACACTTGGGATGTTGGGAAGGATAGTATGAAAACTATTAGAATTGATGGAACTTTGCTTACTATAACTGTCATATAAAAACAGAAAGAGTTTTTTTGGTAAGCTTAGAGAAATGAGAGATTAGCGAGGATTAAAATAGAAAAGGGAGCTTGTGTGCATAAAAATACATAAATGAGGTGATTATGTGAGCAAGAATAATTGAGAGATAATGTGAGGCATTAAAAACATAAAGAGAGCTTTTTTGTAGTGAATCAAATTTGATGATGAAGATGCTTTTTGGAATGAAATTAGGGAATACTAGAGTATTATTTTAAGTTTCGCTCAGCTTCAACTTATAATGCTGCTAAGCTTAAGTTAATGTTATTAGGATTAAATTATGTGGCTGTCTCTGTATTTGGTTTATGCTATAAGCATACAGCTTCTACTGTCTGGTATACATTAATGCTGCTAAGCTTATGTTGATGTTGTTTGGGTCAAGTGATTGTCTGTTAAGCATATGTTTAATGCTTTGTCAGTTTCAAGTTCCTTGTTGAATGAGGGTGATTTTATAAATGCTTCGTTTAAGGAGTTTCATTTACTTCTTTATTCGATTTTATTCATTCAAACACTCTCTAACCATTAAACCTAACCCAATTTTCATTTTGATCATCAAATCATACATTATGTCAAGCCTAACGTTTGCTGAAAACGCATAATGTGGTAGCGTTCTTGGAAAAATCTGTAGAAAGTGATGGGGTTCACAGAATTGGATTTCCTTGAAAGCCCAAGTTTCTGTTTATTATGCCTATAACAGATCAATCCTGTTCATCTACACATTTGTAATTGAACATTTGGGCGGAGCTGCCAAGGTAAAGAGTAACGGTTAAAGAGTGCATCAGTTACAAGCCCTAGTTGATATATAGAGGGTTATAATTACGGAGGTCAGCATTAGGTGTGATCTTCACTTGATGATGCGGAATGTATGATTTGTCTACCATCATGCTACTATTTTTGAAGAGGACTGGCATGTATGGGGTATGAAAAGACTTCTTAAAAGCTTACTTTTTATAAATCTTTTCTTTTACACAGTGGGAGTTATTTCATTCACCATATTACTGTCAATGCCATCTTGTGCAAAAATCCCACTGCATGGAATGAGTTTATTAGTACCCAATGGCTTCTTTGATTATATGCTTGGCAACATATCAGAATTTTAAATCTGTCACGAAGTTACCATTTTTATGCTATGATGTAACACTTAGATGGAGGAGTCCAATTCCTGATGTATCCACATTTTCTATAGTTTTCCTTAATCAAAAGGCTTGGAGATTTGTCAACTCATAAGAAGATTTTGGTTAATCCAACTTTTCATACAAAGAAGTTCTTTGCTAACATGAAGAGAGTTGGAAAGGATTTTTCTGGAAGAATAAAACTACCTTTATTTGATTATTATGATGGTCTCAAGCTTTTTGAAGAATTGGCATGACGGATTCAGATCATCAAACTGATTCCAATTAAATACCCATTATTGATCAACCATCTTACATCCTCTCAAACAAGAGAAACAAAAATCTATGAAGACATAGAGAAAAGGAGGCAGTGTTCTCAAGATAAGACAAAGCATGGGGAAGTGTACCACACCTTATAATGAATAAACCTAGTGGTGGAGGATAGATGGCAAATAAATGATTTGATGGTTTTATGTACCAAATTACAAGCACAGGTTCTTGATTTAGAAAAATCAAAGGATGCTCAAGCAAAGGAGATTGCTGCTTTGAAGAAGAGGGTCCAGAGGTTGGAAAGGAAGAAAAAGTCAAAAACTATAGGTTTGAAGAGACTAAAGAAGGTTGGTATGTCTAGGAGAGTTGAGTCCTCTGAAGATCAAGAGAGTTTGGGTGATCATGAAGATGCATCCAAATAGGGGAGGAGTATTGAAGATATTGATAAGGATGATGTTGTAACTTTATTTGATGAAACTTAAAAAAGGCAGGATCATGACTTGATGTTTGATATTAGAGTTTTGGATACTGATGAGATGCATGCGGAAGCTAAAATTGATGAGAAAGATGAGCAGAGTACTAAGCTTGATGATAGTACTGCTAGTGAAGCAGTTACTATTGCTAGTGTTGAAGGTAGTGCTGCTCCTACAACTATTAAGGAAATCACTTTGGCACAGATACTTATTTAAATCAAAGCAGCTAAGCCTAAAGTTGTTACTACTGCTGCTACAACAACAACAACTACAAGACCCATGGCTAGAGGGGTAGTAGTACAGGAGCCAAGTGAGTTCGGAACTCTACAAGAGGCACAACCTTCAATTACTAAAGACAAAGGAAAATGTATTATGATTGAGCCTGAAGTTCCTTTAAAAAGAAAAGATCAAGTTGCTCTTGATGAACAAATGGCAAGAGATATTCAAGCTAAGTTAGATGCTAAACTTATAGAAGAAGAAAAGCTTGCAAGGAAACAAGAAGAAGAAGCCAACATAGCTTTGATTGAGTCATGGGAAAATACACAAGCTATGATGAAGGCTGATAGATTGCTGGCTGAGAGACTCCAGATAAGAGAAAGAGAGGAGTTGACAAATGTGGAAAAAGGAAAACTATTTATGGAACTCAAAGAGAAAAGAACAAAACATTTTGCTGCACTCAAAGTACAAGAAAAGATAAACATACCTCCTACCAAGGCACAAAAGAGAACTCAAATGTCTACCTATCTTAAGCACATGGGTAGATACACATACAAACATCTAAAGGGAAAGAGTTTTGATGAAATTCAAAAGCTGTTTGACAAGGAAATAAAGAGGGTAAATACCTTTATGGCTATGGGTTCTGAGGTACAGGAAAGCAATGAAAACAAGGTAAAAGGTAGTGAGGAAACAGCTAAAGGCAGCAGAAAGAAGATGCTTGGAAGGAAAAGAGCAGGGAAAGAACAATAGCAAGAATCTTCAAAGAAACAAAGAATAAAAGAAGACAAAGAGATGTCAGATGAAGTTGAAGAAGTTAAAGAAGATGATGAAGCTGAGCTGAAGAAGTATTTAGTGATTAAAAAAGGATGAATGATTATAGCAATGGCATGCTTTTCCACTTGATACACTTAAAACCTATGTTTATTGATTACTTAGCTTTATTAAGAGGTTGATGGTACATTTATCAGTTGATAGAGAAGTTGGAAGACCAAGAGATAGTCTTCAATGATTAGAATGCTTCAGGTCTTTGACAAAGAGTTTTAAGGACTCTTTGGAAAGCTTGTCAAAATAATGCATGGTGATATTAGGTGAAGATGTATAATGAAAAGACGTGATGTGGGGAGATTTTAAAGTCAAGTTTAAACCAGACATTAGAAGTAAAGTATGGAGAGATCTGTAAGGTTATATAGTGACTGTTTGGAAATTGTATGATTCATGTGGAGTACACTTTGTCAAGTTTAGAAATGTACACATCTTCATGTTGGTTGAAAAGGAGAATCCCTCCTCCAATAAACAATCACAATATGCTAACAAGTACTTCAACAGGATCCATTTTATGAGATGTGCTATCACTCGGGTCAAGCTTATGGTAAAGCAACATAAAGGTCAATGAAAGGTTTGAATGCATCTTCCTGAGTATGATGAAGACTTTTAAAGAAGAAACTTGAAGATTCAGAAGATGAACATCAAGTTTAGGGGAGGATTGTTGGGACTTAAAATACTTCAAGGATTCTTAGAAGTTACTACTGCTCAGTGCTGCTGGTGAAAAGATTACAATTGCTGATTACAACTGCTTGAAGACTTTCTACTGTCAATTGGATAAAGACGAATTGAAGAGATAAAGATTATTTGGAGAACAAGAATACTTATGAAGATAAGTATTGAGATATTTATGTACAAGATATACATGATGTATTTATTTAAAAGTTTACGTTTATGTTTAGAAAAGATTAAGATATCTTAGGAATGTATTATAAGCCGACTAGGACTCCTTAGTATATAAAAGGAGGCTCTAGGTATTAGTTGAGATATCAGTTTTGCATATAAGTTTTCATAGTTTTCAAGTCGATTCAGAAAAGCTTCAAGGTTGTAAACCTTAGTACTACGTAAAGAGTACTCGTATTATTGATCTAGTAATATTGGAGCGTTTGGTTATATCTTTGCTTATTCAAGATTACTGTTTTATTCATAATACTTCTAGGTATTAAGGTGTAGATTCCGCATACACTTTAGTATACATACAAAGTTTCTACAACAAGTTATTTTGGATTTATCCACGGTAATTTAACCTTAGACAACCTAAGGAATCAATCTAGGATTGGGATCAACAGGAGCATAATCCGAAGATTAGTTTTTGGTGCTACTGTTTATTTTATTTGGCATGAAAGGAATCTTAGGCTTTTTGGCAGTAAAAGTAGAACTGTTGACGTTGTTCTTAATCTTATCATTAACACTATTAGATTTAGACTTCTAAGCCTAAATGTTAAGAGGTCTAAGGATGTTGGTATTGCTGCTAAAGTTTGGCATTTGCCTTATCTGGGATTAAAGGGTGATTATGTTTTCATAGATAATATGGATATTGATGATAGAGATTAGTAGCTTTCCAAGGGGTCACTCTTTACATAAATAAATGTCTAATTTATGGTTGTTCATGTATTATCTTTATGCTTATGATTGCACAATTTTGTGGACCAACAGTTCTGATAATTTCACATATGTTTATGGTTGCAATGATGCTGCTATAAGGTGGATTTGGTGTAGTTATTCTAATAAGTGGATATGCACTATAGATAAAGGCTCAACCTTTAAACAGTTTTGCTATGGTAGTATAGGTGTAGATGAATGGCCTTGTACTATTGCTTAATGGTTCTTTTTGGTCCTTATTTCTTATTTGCGTTGGCTTTTTATTAAGGATGTTTGGTTTTTTTTGTTGGAATTTGGCTATGTACTACAGATGAAACCCTAAACTTTGATCTTCTTGCTTATGAAAGTTTTAGTGAAGATGAAGTGCTTGTTGTAATGGGTCAGTTGTTTCTTTTGTTTGGGTTACTAATCTGCGCTGGCTTGGTTCTTAGTATAAGGTGGGTGGACATTTGCTTTTGCACTATTGATAAATTATTAAGCCTTGTCCTGGTCTGCTATGGCATTTGCTATTATGATGATATCTTGCTTTTAACAAAGGTTTGGTCTTCTTTTATGTTCTCTATAGGAAGTGATGGTATGAAGTTTGAAGTCAGGATCTGTGTTAAGATTCTTTGTTTGGAGTCTGGTGTTGGCAGGATTTTTATGATTGGTCTTGACTTTTGTAAAATCTTTCATTCTTTATTGTGTTTCAAGTTATTTGTTCAGGTTTGTTTATTCCTTTGGTGGATAGAAGAATTTCAAGAAATGATGTTGTATGATGATTTGAACTGCTGTAGTGATTGTATTGATTGGCATGAGGTTTCTAAGAAGATCCAATTGAGTGTTGTTTTCTTTTTTCCTCCTTTTAGGTTTTTCCCTTTGGGTTTTACTAGGGGGGGTTTTTTAAGGAGGCAAACTCATTTGGATGGTATAATCTATGCACTTCTTTAATGGTGGGATTACTTGGATATGGTTTTGGATGCTCATGTATTTTTTGTAATTGCAGCTTACTATTGGCCTCTATGTGTGGTGATGTTTCAATGTATGTTGGTTGGTCTTGATGTATTATTGATGTATTTAGAAGCACATGGATGGCTTTAGTAAGCTTTTGTTTCTTCTATTATGTATGTTTTAGTTTTGTATCTTGAGCTTAGGTATTGTCCAATGCCATATGTTTTTTGTTTCTCAGCCAAAGTTTTTTAGTTAGGGATGTGTCCTAATTAACTTATACTTTATGCTTGTCTTGTATTAACTCTTTTATTCCTTGATTATAAAATTTACCTTTAAGCAAAAAAACGATGAGAGTAAACAAAGGGTTTATACGAGGATTTAACTAACCAGTGTAGTTAGTTAATAAAACAACTTGTATAGGCTTTTTTGTTGTAATTCTATAAATTTACCAATTTAAACAAATTACTCCATCTAAATGTATGAGTCATTGTGATCTTCAATAGATATACCAAGCGAAGTTCTAAAGTCTAAAACATCACCGGCACACTCATATTTTTGTGGAATTTGGGTAAACATTTGGAAACGGATAAGGTTAAATCCTCACAATATCTAATAAGGGTTATTGTGTGCAGGTTATGTAACAAGTAATTTCACAAAAGTGTACTTTAAAATTTTTTTAATTTGAGCATAATTTAAGCATTTTATTATGAAAATAGGACAAGTATGCATTCTAATTCCCATCCCCTACTTGAATTATACAACGTCCTCGTTGTATAGATAATACATTAAAAACGGGAATTAAAAGAATTAGAATGAGAAACTCCCTTGATATTTTGCTCGGTAGAATTTCCAAGTTGAGTTTATGAGCAAGAATGTGTGTTGTAAATGCGTCTATATGCCAGCATGACTACAATCATACATAGGATTCCAGATGATCGATACTTCACCAACTTTGTTAATTTCTTTGCAACGAGGTCCTGTGCAAAATATAGGAAAAACATGCAAAATCCTATCTCGGTACCTACAGTTAATTATAAATAAACTAAATAATAAACTGTACATGAGACCAATACACTGTATCCATAAACTGGAATACACCGTATTGAGAAACCTGTAAAAAGTATATAAATACAGGTCAGTCTATTGAATACGCCGTATCATGTACATGAATACGTCATATAGACAGAACTGACAATAATGTTTAAAGTGCATAAAAATAAAGGACATATAACGTCCAGACATTCAATATGCCGTATGGTATGGAGCGGATATGCTGTATTGATGTTTGGGAAGACAGACTCGATAAAAATAAATAACAATCCAGGTTGTCTCCCGGGAAGCACTTTTGTTTCAGCTAGTCTTTAAGTTAGACTTTTTCTTCCAACTTCCTTTATTCCGTTCGTGTCACCATCCATCCTTTGTTCATCATGCGAAAGATCTCTTTGCGTGGATTGCTTCTTTGCTTGTATTCGTCAGATCATTGCATTTATTTTCTTTTATAGCCACATACTATTCGTCATCCCTGAATGAATACTTGGCCATTTCGAACTTTCTTATATAGCAAACTGGTCGCTCATGATCATCAAACACTTCACATCTTTCTTCACCTTCATGTTCCATCTCATTCTTACTTTCTTTATTATCACGGTTGGTGTTTTCAAAGTTGTTCCATCTTCTCCAACCTTTATTACTTGATTCATCATCTTCGTCAATCATTCCTTCCATGATGGCTTTGTTCTTTAAATCTTCTTTTTTGAGTTCGCCGTCCTTCAAAGCTTCGTACCATTTTAAATCATGGTAACGGAGTGTGTTTCTAATTATGTAAGCTCCTGGCAAGTTCCCTTCGTTACAATATCCATCATCTTTCCAGCTACAGGTAGGCCACTATGAACACCCACTTTTATAATTAAATGGCTTACAATGATGTTTAACTGGAGTTGGTTCCTTCCATACTCCATTCTCCGTTAATTGTTTTTCATGCACCCATGGTACATCTTTGTTCCATTCGTAAATCCAATCGTCCTTATAATCTTCGTAAGTCTTAAATCCATCAATATCTTTAGTAAGTACATCTAGATCGATTTGTAAAAGATAATTAAACTCTTTGAAGGCCCTATACAAAGGTGTCTTGAAGTCAAATACATTAGTCTCAATCCTAAAAAAATTTGCGACTTCATCTTCATCTTCAGAATCAAAGGATTCTTCGTCAGTGAGTTCAACTTCATCATCACCTCTAGCCCAATAAATCCATAATGCTTTCATTATATAATGATCCATTGTCTTGTAGTTAAAATTTTTTGAAGCTAACCATTCAGCAAATTTGACATCAAATAGATCATATTCCATATCATCATTAGATTCATTTGACATTTGTTGTTCCAAATCGTTTCGCTTTTTTAGATCACATGGAATGTTTGTAACCTCAACAATTTCAACATCATATGTAAACAAATCGTCATCCATTATGCTCATCCGGTTGAACTCTTCGTTGAAAATTTCAAGTGATGTATTTCTAGTGAGCGAAACATCACTGATCTTTACTGACTCAAGTTTCTCAAACTCTCCCTTGATTACCTTTGTCATTGTTACTGAAAATAACCAGTCAGTAGAACCAATTAGAAGAGGGCGTGTATAAAATTTTGAGCATTATGTTTGAGTATGAAAAACTTCTCTGTTACTGTATCTGATGATCAATACGCCGTATTCAATTAGACTGCATACGCCATATTAATCTTTTGAACGAATACACTGTATTGGACAAGAAAGTTGGATACACCGTATCCAATGGAAGTGGATACATCGTATCAAATTATCGACCTTAACAGTGTATTTAGAAAACAATTAAATTAATAAACAATTAAACTAATAAGCAATTAAACAAACAAACATACAAGTAAATATACAAATTATACACTAATCTAAATTACACTAATCCTAAGGGTTAGATTAATCTAATGTTAAAAACTAAAATATCAAATAAAAATCAAGATTAAATTTTCACTCCCTGATAACGGCGCCAAAAACTTGATGTGTCGTTATGTGGTTGTAATTTATGTTTTAAGTTTTAAATTTATATTTTGCCGACTTTCCTAAAAACAACACTTTAACGAGCAGTGTACCCGGTTAGATGGGAGTTTCGTGGTAAGTAGGGTGTCGATCACTAAGAGCCAGAAACAATCTTTTAATTTATTAATATTTTGGTTATCTAACTAAGTTAATTCAATTCTATGTTAAACCTATGCTAAACCTATTTTAATCCTAAATCTAATGGATAAGGGGGGGTTTTTAGCCTGAAAGATTGGCACGGGTTTTATAGTGGCTAAAATCAACTTAAGACACTAAAACACACACAAGAAAATTAACATAAATTGAAGAGCGGTCTAGCCAAATATAAGAAAACTGTATTAACCATTATTAATCCAATTAGAGCATTGGTTTATTTATTTAGTGCAATGATTACTTATCTCGAGGCGGCATATCATTCTTAAGACTTAGGCGGTACTTCTTCCTAAGACCTAGATACAAAGAATTCTGTCACAATTAAACGTATCTGCATAAAGCATCCTTATTTGCTGATTATAATCTATCTTAGGGATTAAAGCAATGGTGATCTTGTTAAACCCTAGCTCATAGAGACTTTACCCACTTACTGCTTAAAGGCAATTCATAGACTAGTAGTCTACTAACCAAGTCTTTACCAATTAATTGAGAACATACTCGTTAATCCCAAGGGTCACCTGCTGGTCCAACTAAGCTCGCAATCTAAGGGCAAAGATAGGTTATTATTCGTGATCCTATTAGTCTAGATGTATAAATCACTATATGGCCCGGCATCTAGATTACTTGGTATGTATCACTAGATCCAGTTGAATGATAGGTCGCATACAAAAGCACGTAAACAAGTATAAACTGATAAACATAAATAAGCAATCAATGATAAATTAAGCAATGAAGATAAACAAACCAAACATTCAGATCTTTATAATAATGGCTAATACCCAAAGGTATTAACCTTCAAACATCATAATCAATACAAAAGTAATAATTTAGCCAAGGTAAACTAACCGAGTTAACGAATGATACCAAAATATGAATGATTACAAGAGTATAGGAGATTACAAGTTGTTTCCTATAGAATTAATTACGTTGCAAGACCTCTTCTGCTCTTTTTCTCTTTTGAAAATCGACTTTTATGGTTTAGGTATCGAAAATATGATTAGGCACCCTGAAAACCTGTTTTTAACTTTTCTATTTATAAGGTCTGGAATTAGGTCGATACGGCGTGTTGATCGAGGTCAATATGACGTATCGGGGGTTTCTTGGAGTAGGGACCATGTTTGGATTCTTGATTTGATGAGACAAAGTAAATAAAAGAATGAAACAAAAGGACTTAAAACGTCATTAAAGAATTCTACAAGCTAGTGGAGAATATGTAGATTCTGGAAGATCTCCTTAAGAAGATAAAGATAACAGAAGATATTCTCTAAATAATTAAAAGATTTACTTCTCTAATGTTTATCTTCCTTTGTAAGTCTTGATCTCTCCCTATATATAGACACATAGTTTTGGGTGCACAGAAAATATGTAGACGTCTTATAAAGGTGTGAGTTCTAGGCGTGAGTTCTCTAAGTAGACGCCCCTAGAAGTTGTGTGTAGCCCCAAGGATCTTTGATCCCTGTTAGATTGTAACCGTTCTAGAATTGATCTTCTAGAATTGGGGCTTGATGGAAACGTATGAGTAATAAAACCTTGTTTAAATAACATTGAATCGTGTTCATTATATTTTGCTGCATTGTATCTATATTCTTTGTTATTTTTGTTAATCCAAGATATAAAAGATCTAACCAATCTTGAGCTTAAACGATCGTATGGTTTTTACAATTGGTATCAGAGCCTCGCGGTGATATCTAGGATCTACAAGGTTTTTGGTATTGTGCTCTTGGTGAAAAAGAAGAGACGAATCTATTTTTTGGTGTATTGGTGATTTTGGTAAAGTTAGGGTTTTTGCGACACTTTAAAACGTCGTCTTTATACTTAAAAAAAGACGACTATGATTATTTTGTTTGAAGTCGTGTTTGGTGAATATTAGGGTTTATTCACAAAACCCTAAATCTGGTTTGCTTTTTACAGAAGGATTCAAAAAAGAGGAAGGTACATGTATGAAACCCTAACTGGTATAAAGAATCCACGTCAACAGCAGTTCTTGATTGAAGATGAAGCAGCAGATGGTTGATTTCTGTGGTCGAATGTGAGTCTCTCACAAACTCTAAGTCGAACAATTGTGACTTTGGAGTACAAGATAGCGCGTAACAGGAAGTATTCGACTTGGTTTCAACTGTTTGGGCACAAAGGTATTTATATTGCTTTATGATGCTTTATGCTGCTCATTGATCACATTAGTGCTGCTAGCTTATTGAATTAATACTGTTCGAACATGGTTACTACTAGTCATTACTGCTGCTGGCATTCATGAGTTTGTACTGCTAAGGATGATTTTTAGTACTGCTCGTTTGATTTTAATACTGCTAGCATTGGGAACAAAGTTTTAAATACTGCCCAATTACGAGTTAGTACTGCTATGGTGTTCGTTAGTACTGCTTGATTTGAGGGGAAGTAAGTTAATATTGTTCGTGTCTACTTTGTACGACCACATTCGATATCTTTCATAATATTTTATTTCCATAACTTGAATACGGCGTATAGGTCTTCTCTGGATATGGCATATTGATCCTTGATCCTTTATGGTCTTTGGTGAAGTGCAGGTATAGATACGCCGTATCTTCCTTGATGGATACGGCGTATTAGATGTCAGAACAGTAATCTTCATATTTCTTCGTTTAAGCTCCAGAATGCGTGCCTTTTTGCTAATCTTCACCAAGTACTCCATAATTACTGTAATTCTCAAATACAAACGATTAAGTAACAATTCTTTGTAATAACTATACAAAATGGGTTATTTACATGGGATAGATGATGCTATAAAAGTAACGTTATTTGATGTCATCATGTGTTTTTTGCCAAACTGGTATTTTTCAAATTCAAGTATGCTCAAAATAAAAAGAGAGATAAAATCCATACCCGAAACAGCAAATCCGAGTTTGCTTGAAAAAGAAATGCTAGAACATACAAAATGAGACAAAAAGAATAATACGAATAAAGCGTATGGCATGTGTCCGAAAAAGCAAGAATTGGCACACGAGAAAGAAAAAGGTCAGAATATGCTCAAAAAGAATTGTTGTAACCTTTGTGGATTTTTCAGTCTTATTATATTCTTAGTAGCCCCCTTTTTTTGACTTTTACTGTTTCAGTCAGAACAGTTACCGTATTAACAGTAGTTGGTTTATAATCTAGTTAATCAATAGTTCATTTATTTCTTGAATTATCTTATTTTGGATGATTATATATATACTTGATAACTCCCCGAAGAAGTTTCCCGCGAACAGCTTAAAACAGCAAACAACGCGTTCTGGCATGGCAAATTTTATAGTCTACACTAAAATCAAACATTTAAACTATGACACTTATTCTTTTGAATTTTAATACTACTAAACTTAATAATTAACAATTTCTAAGAAACTTGAATTTTTGGGATTTTGTTAGTTACGGACTAGGAAAGTTATAGATCCTGATCAAAGACAAAATAGCACCTAGGATCCTCCTAGAATACTCCAACCGGTCGAACCCCACAAGGGAACCACAAGGCCCTTTTCTAGCTAGCATTTTGGGTACTATTTTTAACTTATCCCTTCTTTTATTTTTCAAAAACACATAGTTATCAAAAACACAAAATCAAAAGCTTTCATTTCCTCTCTTCCTCTCCCTTGCGTCCGACCACACACACACAACAAAACATTTTGTTCTTCAACTTTTGTTCAAGAACATGAAGGTTTAAACATATCCGGGTTGATTCCATTAGTCGTGGGTACATAAAAACAACGTTTGGGTTGTGTTGGTCACGTTCAAGTCTCTTCTTTAAAACCCTACCTTGCAAGTCTCTAGATTCTATAAATCTTTGTACTTTTGGTAGTCTAATGATACATTGATAACATCAAATAACGTTTATTTTATAGCATCATTGATCCCATGTTATTAACCCATTTTGTATAGTTATTGCAAAGAATTGTTAACTTAATCGTTTATATTTAAAAATTGCAGTAATTATGGAGTAATTGGTGAAAGTTAGCAAAAGGCGCGCATGCTGAAGCTTAAATGAAGATATTATAAAGATTACTATACTGAAGACCAATACACCGTATCCATCTAGGAAGATACGGCTTATCCGTGCTTGCACTCACCAAAGACCACCAAGGAATAAATCTCAATACACCGTATCTAGAGAGACTCAATGCGCCGTATTTAAGAAAATAGTATGTGAATATTCTGGAAGATATCAAGCGTGGTCCCTACTCCAAGAAATCCCCAATACTCCGTATCCAATTCTTGGATACGCCGTATCGAACCGACTAATAGAAAATTCAAAACTGAGTTTTAAGTGTGCTAAATCATATTCTTGATACCTAAACCATAAAAGTCGATTTTCAGAAGAGCAGAAGAGGTCGAGCAAAGTTATCAATTCCATAGGAGACAACGTGTAATTCCGTATACTTTAGTAATCGTTCAGTTTTTGGTATCATTCGTTAACTCGGTTAGTTTACCTTGGCTAAATAATTGCTTTTGTATTTATTATGATTTTGAGATGGCTAGATACCTTCGGGTAATAGCGCATTATTATGAAGATCCAAAATTGTTGGTAATTTGTTTATCTCGATTTCTTGATTTATCGATGAATGCATTGTTTATCGTTTTATCAATTTATACTTGTTACGCGCTTTTTGTATGCGACCTATCACTCAACTAGATCTAGTGATACGTATGCGAAGTATGATCTAAGTCTTGGATAAGCTCTCCAAAAGTAATTTATACCGATCTAGAATAATAGTTCGCATAAATAAGCCTTCTAAATATTAGTGTCTAGTAACGCTTCGGCTTAACTAGTTTTAATTGGATAATGTCAATGGTTATTGTTGATCGTAGTTGACTAAGCAATACCGAGATAATTCCAACAAGAAACTTCTATTCCAGTGGATAGTTGGACAGTTGGAGACTACGAGCTGTAATAGACTTGGCCATTAAGCGCGTAAGTGGAAAAGACTGCTATGCGCTAGGGGATTTATACAAGATTCACATATTGCTTTAATCCTAACAAAGATTAAAATACAGCAAATATGGATGCTTTATGTTGATGGCTTTAAATTGTGACCGAATTAATGTGTCTATGATCTATAGGATGAATGTAACTCCTAAGTCTTAAGAATGAACATGCCGCCTCGAGAAAAGAAATCAAGTTGCAGTCACTTAAAAACAAACCAACTTTCTATCGCTCTCTCGGATTAATATTGGTTACATACCGTTTTCTTATATATTTTTCTCGACCGCTCATTATATTCTTTTGTTAATTAGCCTCGCGTAAGAATAAATGTGCCTTGAATAGTATTAATAGCATCCAACCAAACCGTGCCAGTCTCTCAGGCTGAAAACCTCCTTTTCTCGTTAGAATTAGGAACTAGGACTGACATAGGTTTAGAATATGATATAATTAACATAGATTAGATAACCAAGATATTTATTGAATTGATAGATTTAACCTCGCTTCAAGTGTTTGACACCCTACTTACCACGAAACTACTACCGATCGGGTACACTGTCTGTTAAAGTGTTGTTTTTGGTTTAGTCGGCAAAATATAAATTTAAAACTTGAATCAATAAAATATACACCACACAATGACACATCACGTTTTTGGCGCCGCTGCCGAGGAGTGAAAATTAATCTTGATTTTTATTTGATATTTTGGTTTTTAACATTAGATTAAATCTAGCCCTTAGGAATAGAGTAGTTTAGAGTAATTTGTATTCTTGTTTATTGTGTTTGTGTGATACGACGTATTCAGTCCTCTGAATACGACATATTGGTTATTTAACTGTCTTTCTTGTAAGATTATTTCAGGAAGGATGAACAGAACATGACTATGGAAGAATATATCAAGCTTGAAGAAGAAAAAGCTTGTAGGCGTTGTCGAGTGTTTAACTGGCAAACTACTACATATAGGAAGATTAGGGTTGATGACAATCTTCATGACCTTGGATCTGTGGAAGCTAAATTCCCAGTTATAGTCATTGACGATGCCTTTGCACCTGAGGATGCACTTCCATGCAAATCTTAAGTAAGTACTTCTATCAACGATGAGATCGACTTTAGAATATCATTTGACGAATCTGATGATGAGGATTACACAATAATTTGTAACAAAAACTCATTTTCTTATAAAATGATTTCTGTTAACAATTTGAAAACGGATTCGGAGAACGATAATGAAAAAGCCGGCATACCTTCTTTTCCGCCACCCAAGCCTACGACCAGTTATATTGATGATTTAGACTTCTATAATGATTTTGAGAATGAATTTCCAGCCATTGTTTACAATGATTCTCTAACGTCTAAATTAGATTTATTAACTGAACTTAATGTAAGTCCTCAACATATCAATGAATTTAATTTGAAAGATGAAACATCATTATCCGAATGTGATGAAGAGGAGCAAAACGTTTTAAACTTTAATGATCTATTTTCTTTTAACGTAATTTATCCCAATAATTCAAAATTAGATAAGGACAATTATGATGGTAAAGTCGATATTGAACACTCTTCGGGGGATTTATCTGTCAAACCGTTACCTGATGTAATAAATACCGATGTTGGTGCCTATGCACATGGGTTAAATAAGCTTTTGAAAACAAGTCATGATACATCTAATAAATTTTTCAAAACTGAATCTTTTATCAAGGGATTAAATTTTAATATCATGACTTGGAACTATCTTAACAAAGAGATGTCATTCATTTTCCTAATCAAGAATTTGTATGTGCCATTTGGCATCCCGTTCGACTCCAAATTGTTTTATAAGGATGGGATTAAATTAGGGCAAAACTAACTTAAAGACTTTTCTGTAAATAAAAGTGCTTGCTGGGAGACAACCCGGAATATATTTTCTACTTTTATTGAGTCTGTCTTCCCAGACTGTCTATACGGCGTATCCAAACCCCGTAGATACAGCGTATCGACTATCTGGACGTTATCTAGTCTTTATTTTTTAGCACAGTCTATACGACATATTCATTAAATGTATACAGCGTATACGGGTATCAATATGGCGTATCCTGGGGAATGGATACGGCGTATCGACTTCCTGTACAGTTTTAGGTATTTATTTCGAGTCTAACTAAACGAATACACCAGAGATAAAGTTGCACTTGTTTTCTTATTGATACAGGAACCTTCTAAGGAATCGACGAAGTTGGTGAAGTATCAATCATCTGGAATCCTATGTGTGATTGTAGGCATGCTGGCATTCACACGTATTTACAACACACGTCCTTGCTCATAAACTCAACATAGAAAATCTACCGAGCAAATATCAGGGGAGTTTCTCATTCAATACTTTTTTTAATTCCTGTATTTTTAATTTTATCTATACAACAAGGACGTTGTATAATTCAAGTGGGGGAATGGAATTAGAATGTTTACTTGTCCTAATTTTCACACTAAAATGCTTAAATTATGCTCAAATTTAAAAAAATTTCAAGAATACTTTTGTGAAATTACTTGATACATAACCCGCACACAATAACCCTTGTTAGATATTATGAGGATTTAGCCTTTCCAATTCCAAATGTTTACCCAAATTCCACAAAATATGAGTGTGCCGGTGATGTTGTAGACTTTAGAACTTAGCTTGGTATATCTATTCGAGACCGCAATGATAAGTACTATAAATTTAGATGGAGTAACTTGTTTAAATTGGTAAATTTTAGGATTACACCCAAATCTCCTTTACATGTTTCTTATTAACTAACTACATCGGTTAGTTAACCTCCCGTTTAAACCCTTTTCCACTCTCATCTTAAGAGTAAAGATCTACTAGAACAACCCGTAGAGCCAATCCTATAGGAATTACACAAACTATTTGTTTCGTTACACCCTTACACCTTAACCTACCCTGTTAGATTAAGTTTAATTTACAGTTGCTAGTTGCTTAAAGTGTAAAGTTTGTATTTCCCGAGTCTTTTGTCATTTTCTATCTTTGGTGCGGTTGGAAATTTACACATTGCAAATGGGAATGTATATTAGTAGTCAAAACTCATGTGATTTTACTACCATCACAATTAATGGTGAATCCGAAGAACGAAGAATTATCAAAGAAATTATCCGAAATTATTATGATCATGAAGATGGTGAAACTACACCGAGATTTGAAGCATAGTTAGCAAAAAAAAGAGAAGAAGAGGTCGAGCAGATATCCAATTAACTAGTTAATTTTCACTCCCCAGGAAAAAAGTGTCTAGCAACTTGTATCTTAAGTCTTAATCTATTTGTTTCTTGATTTTTATTTAACAACAATTTACTTCCCTCTCACCTGATGATTAGCCGCTGGTTTTACGCGAATGAGGACTTGTTCGAGCGTGCATGTCTATTCCGTCGTTACGGCCATGTATGCATGTCTTAGCTGCCTCATTGGTTTATGACTTTTGGTGAAAGTTAGAAGGTTCCTACCCTATATCATTCTTCATCCTAACCGTTGGTTAAATTCAAATGAGGATGTGATCGAACACACATGTCTATTCTGTCGTTACGGCCATGTATGTGTGCTTTAGCTGCCTTGTTGGAGTGGTACTTCTGGTGAAAGATTGTAGAATGATCAACCGTAAGCCTTTCCATACAAAAAACCCATATTTACCTTTATAAACTTGTTACTCCTTAGCTTTAGAGGTGGAGATGTGTATCCTTGCCAAGTTTATGATAGAATACTCGACACGACTGAGCATTTAATGACATAAAATAACGTCTATTTTATAGCATCATTTATCACATGTTATTAACCCATTTTCTATAGTTATTGCAAAGAATTGTTACTTAATCATTTATATTTGAGAATTGCAGTAATTATGGAGTAAATTGGTAAAAGTTAGTAAAAGGCGTGCATTCTAGAGCTTAAATGAAGATATTTTGAAGATTACTATTCTGAAGACCAATACGCCCTATCCATCAAGGAAGAAACGGTGTATTCGTGCCTACACTCACCAAAGACCACAGAGGAATAAAGCTCAATACGCCGTATCTATTTTTAAATACGTTGTATCCACCCTCAAAACAGAAGGTTTAAAATTCTATAATTTTTGTGATTTTTGTCATTAATTCTGCAGATATGGCACCTTTACCAACACATAAGAAGAGACACCCATTTCTTAGGTACTAGGGTCTTGAGTATACCGATGAGGATTTTGCTGACTTCAAGGAGAGGTTGGAGAGAATTTACGATCGTGAGATACACAGGGTTCAGGTTGTGGATTTTCAGGGGATGCCTGAGCTTATGAGGGATGATTTGTTTACTAGGATAAGGATGGAGCACCATGATGATGCCGGTGTAGTTGTATTTACTAGTCAGGCTTGGAGGAGGCTGTTTGGTATTATGGGGCCACTGGTTTGGGAGCTCATTCTGGAGTTCCTTAGCATGCTCAAATTTGGAAAGGTATTACTTCACTTGGATGCTCCTAGTACTATTCAGTTTCAGCTAGGTGGGGCCAGGAGACGATTAAGCTAGAGGCAGTTTATTCTAGACTTGGGATTACACATCGGGGAGGAGATGAAGTCCCCTGGTTTTGCTAGGTATTAGAGTGAGAGTAAGAGGATGATCCCTAGAAAGGGGGATCAACATGATTATTGGAGGAGTATTTCTACTGATGAAGATTTCTTAGGACCTTCCCCTTCCTACACTTTGATTAGGGATCTGGTATTGAGACTTTGCCATAGGATGATGGCACAAAGTATTGTTAGAAGGAGTTAGGCACCTAAAAAGGTGACCGTGACTGATTTGTTTTATTTGAGAGGGTTGGAGGTTAAATCGGTCAACATCCCTTTCTTATTAGCCTGATATCTGAGGAGGTTTGCTGCTGGGAGGAAGAGCGAGGCTCACATTTCTGAAGGGCAGTTTGTAGCTCGAATGGCTGAGCGTTTTGGAATTTTGACTGTGGAGATACTTGGAGGATTGACAGTTATTGCCCCTAAGCTTCCAGGCTGTAGATTTGTACGCAGTTTGATGATACTTAGGCCTGGGTGGTCATAGGACCAAAGAGGCAGCCCGATGCTGCGGCTTGTACCCCTGTTGTAGCTGAGGATGCTCCTGCTATTGATGAGGGTGACCAAGATGTTCCGGCACCCATGCAAGCCACCACCACCACCTTCAGCTGCTGCTAGGACTATACCTCAGAGATTAGGGAGACTAGAGGAGGATGTCCAGGGACTGCGTAGAGATGTTGGGAGCTTACGTGGACTTATGAAGAGATCAATGACCGATCAGGGGAGATTCTCGACATGGATGATTTCGTGTATGGCACAGTTGATGGATGCTAGTGGG
Source organism: Tanacetum coccineum (assembly GCA_026074375.1). Classification (NCBI taxonomy): domain Eukaryota; kingdom Viridiplantae; phylum Streptophyta; class Magnoliopsida; order Asterales; family Asteraceae; genus Tanacetum; species Tanacetum coccineum. Next base: position 15,645 of record BQNB010053814.1, on the reverse strand, counting down.
CTGACATACCAGGCATTCGATGGGACTTTCCGAGGGAGCTCACCTTTAGCATTCCAAAGATGTCTTATATCTTGTACTATCCACGTGACTTCGAACGTATACCCGAAATCAATGTATAAGGAGACCGCAATCTCTTGACAATTATCCTCATCTTCTATGAGACACATAACCAAAGTGATAGCAAATGTGAGCATTGAGCACCATAAGACAAATTACCTTTACTAGATTTTGTCAAGTCTTCGTCACACCGTTGTAAGCACAAACAAGTTTCCTCCTGCTAAAAGGTATGATAAAACACAAACCCAAATAATTCCACTTCATTGTCAAATAAGTGATAAACAATCTTCTTTGTAACCAATTAATCCAAGAAAATACGAGCCTTTTAAACATTTAAATCTGTCTCAAATACCTCTTGAACCTGTGTGTAACAAATCCAAAAACCAAAATGCCTCTGCCTGAGATCTTATAAGTAACCGAGAACAAATCTTCGTATGTTGTCTGATATCGAACAACACTAATAGTATAAACTTCTTTCTCGGACAACACTAGCAGTACAATTTGATGAACAGTACTAACTAGCAGTTGAAACTATTTTTACTTCCTTAACAGTTCTAATAATTAAATAACAATGCTAATAGTACAAATATCTTTTAGGCCCAATACAGTAGTAATGCATTCAAAACCCTAATAGCATAAACTCTCTTGATTACTACTGTTCATAACTCTTGTATTACTGGCAGCATTAAGACGTATTCAAGCAGCAGTATGAGTATATTCAGCAGCACTAAGTGAATAAAACGAGCAACACTAATGATAATGAACCTGGCAGTATCATACATAATCAGCCCAAGTCGTCCAATGTAACATCCAGCCCATTTATTCACACCTGTGTATCAAATCCCATAAAATACTGCCATCTAAGTAACCTCCCACAAAATCAGAATTCATATCCATTTATAAACCACGAACCAAAAATACATGGAGGTTATTATGGGAGTGAATCACAATCCCTAAAAAATAGGGATTTCATATTATAGCATATCCCTTTTCAAATAATGACTCATATCTGCTTAAAACCACGCAACCTTTAATACGCGCTTCAGCGAAATCCTGCTGTTACATTACTTCACAACCTTCATTCAGAAAACCCTAGAATTTGCTTCAACAAGAATTATAGTAGGCATGCCCATCGATCTAAAATAATATCACCATGAAAACTTTAATAGTGATTAGGGGTTTGGCTTCCTACTGTTGAGATCGTTTAGGGTTTTTAACGAAGATCCAAAGGTTGCGTTGTGGTGATCAGAATCAACAAACAGAATTGAAATCCTAACAACATGATGATGATCAGAAGTATATGCAAGCAATTAAAGAATCAAATCCATCTCCTAATACATCTCGATCCACAATAATAAAACTATGATGACCACAAATCAAGAAGTACAATTAAGGTTTTACCGAATTAGGGATTATAGAATATGGTTTATAATATCATCGAATTTCACCTTTTTTATCGAAAATAGAAAAGTCAAAAACCCTAACTATTCATGCGAAACCCTAGAATAATAACAATATTTGATAATCGTATTGCATACCCATAAATAGGTAGAGAGGACAATTGTAAACATTGCTATAACAATTTAACATCAAAACCCTAGAAAACTTGTTACCCAAAACAATTTCTTGAAAATTAGGGTTTTTAGGATTTCTTCAAAAACCATGTAGATCCTAGATCAAGAGCCAAATGGCTCTGATACCAATTGTGGAGATCGTTTAAACCCAACTAGGATATGTTTTACAAATAATATTAAAAAGCACAGCGGAATATAAAGAACAATAGTGTTATTTAACAAGGTTTTTCATTTATACGTTTCCATCAAGCCCCAATTCTACACGATCAACTCTAGAACGGTTACAATCTAACAAGGATCAAAGATCCTTGGGGTTACACACAACTTCTAGGCGTCTACTTAGAGAACTCATGTCTAGAACTCACACACACCTTTACTAGTCGACTACATATTTTCTATGCACACAAAACTATGTGTCTATGATCTCTTTATATAGGGAGAGATCAAGACTTACAAAGAAAGAGAAAGATTAGACAAGTAAATCTTTTAAATATTTAGAGAATATCTTCTGTTATCTTTATCTTTTTAAGGAGATCTTCCAGAATCTACATAATTCTCCACCATCTTGTAGAATTATTTAATAACAATTTTAGTCCTTTTGTTTTATTCTTTTATTTATTTTGTCTCATCAAATCTAGAATCCTAACAAGAGATGCACTAGGCAGAGGACTGACGGTGCCATAGCAGGACCCATAGCAGCCAGACCCAAGATCCCTCCTATCTTTATCTTTTGTCTATACTTATCTGTACATTTATTATTATTCATGTCATGATGTATCTAACTATTAAACAGGTTCTTATATTTTTGCGTATATATCATGGTATGACGTTTTAGTTTGTTTGTATGTGATAGAATCAAGCCTGGCAGTAAGTTCAGCACCATAGTTCACGAATAAGGAACCAAGCAGGATATTCACACTAAATGCAAGAATGGGAATGAGAGATGATTTCAAATGTGTGGAAGCTGAAGAAAATTTTAACCTAAAGACTTCGCTGTAAACAAAAGTGCTACCCGGGAGACAACCCAAAATGTTATTTAATTTTATCGAGTATGTCTTCGCAGACATCAATACGGCGTATCTGCTCCATACCATACGGCGTATTGATTATCTGGACGTTATCAGTCTTTATTTTTATTGCACTTTAAAAACATTATTGTCAGATCTAGAATACGGTGTATTTACTAACCTGATACGTCGTATCCACCAAAACTGGCCCGTATTTTGTTTAGTTTAGTTTAAATTAACCGTAGGTACCAAAATAGGAATACACATGTTCTTCCTATATTTTCTAATGGACCTCGAGAAAGAAATATCAATGAATATTATGGAGAATTTAAATATCTGGAGATCTTAAAGTGTTGGAGTCTTAAAACTTTAAGGCGGCTGTTCAACACGAATTCTTGTTCATAAACGCAACTTGGAGAATCTACCGAGCAATTATCAGGGGAATTTCTCATTCTAATTCTTTTTAAATTCCCGTATTTAATGTTTTATATATACGAGGACGTTGTATAATTCAAGTGAGGGATGGAATTAGAATGTTTACTTGTCCTAATTTTCACACTAAAATGCTTAAATTATGCTCAAATTCAAAAACAAATTCAAGCATACTTTTCTGAAATTACATGTTACATAACCCGCACACAATAATCCTTGTTAGATATTGTGAGGATTTAGCCTTTCTGTTTCCAAATATTTTACCCAAATTCTACAAAAATATGAGTGTGCCGGTGATGTAGTAAACTTTAAAACTTGGCTTGGTATATCACTCAAGACCGCAATGATAAGTACTATGGATTTAGATGGAGTAACTTGTTTAAATTGGTAAATTTTAGGATTACACCCAAATCGCCTTTACATGTTGCTTATTAACTAACTACACCGGTTAGTTAACCTCCCGTTTAAACCCTTTTCCACTCTCATCTATTGAGTGAAGATCCATTAGAAAAACCTGTAGAGCCAATCCTTTAGGAATTACACCAACTATTTGTTTCGTTACACCCTTACACCTTAACCTACCCTGTTAGATTAAGTTTAATTTATAGTTGCTAGTTGCATAAAGTGTAAAGTTTGTATTTCCTGAGTCTTGTGTCATTTTCTATCTTTGCAGTTGGAAATTTACACATTACAAATGGGAATGTATATTAGTAGTCAAAACTTATGTGATTTTAGTACCATCACAATTAATGGTAAATCCAAAGAACGGGGAACTATCGAAGGAATTATCTGAAATTATTATGATCGTGAAGATGGTGAAACTACACCGAGATTTAAAGCATAGTTAGCAAAAAAATCGAAAAAAAGAGAAAAATACAACAAAAAGAGAGAAAAAGAAAGTTTGAAGATCATCGTTTTGCAACTACCGAAGGAATTACATGAAGGATCGATTATTCGTTGATACGTCTAAAAATCAATGATGTAAAGTATTGTACAAAGTGGAAGATATCTCCACTTACCTTGTAGAGTATGTAAAGTGTTGGGATGATTGGGAAGTTGACCGTTACGGGAACGCCAACTTAGGTTGTTGTTTTTGATCAATGATCAAGACGTTGTAAATAGTTATGTCTAAATCATGGTAATGGTCGGGAAAAAAAGATTCTAGCAACTTGTATCTTAAGTTTTAATCTATTTGTTTCTTGATTTTTATTTAACAACAATTTACTTCCCTCTCACCTGATGATTAGCCACTGGTTTTACGTGAATGAGGACTTTTTCGAGTGTGCATGTCTATTCCATCGTTACGGCCATGTATGCATGCCTTAGCTGCCTCGTTGGTTTACGACTTTAGTGAAAGTTAGAAGGTTCCTACCCTATATCATTCTTCATCCTAACCGTTGGTTAAATTCGAATGAGGATGTGATCGAACACACATGTCTATTCCGTCATTACGGCCATGTATGTGTGCTTCAGCTGCCTTGTTGGAGTGGTACCTCTGGTGAAAGATTGTAGAATGATCAACCGTAAGCCTTTTAATATAAAAAACACATATTTACCTTTATAAATTGTTACTCTTTAGCTTTAGCGGTGGAGATGTGTATCCTTGCTAAGCATATGATAAAATACTCGTCACGACAGAGCAATTGAGCGAATTAATTACATGTTACCACATAGATTAGTTGAGTGATTTGAGTGTTTTCATCTTCTTATTTCATGAGGTGTTTGGTTATGTACTTGTAATAGATCTAATAAGTGCTTTAACGGAAAATATCCTTAGGGAAACATTTTTATAAACTTCTAAAGGCTACTTGAGGACATGTAGGATTCAAGTGGGGGGATATTTGATGACATCAAGTAACGTCTATTTTATAGCATCATTTATCCTATGTTATTAACCCCTTTTGTATAGTTATTGCAAAGAATTGTTACTTAATCATTTATATTTGAGAATTGTAGTAATTATGGAGTAAATTGGTGAAAGTTATCAAAAGGCGCACATTCTGAAGCTTAAATGAAGATATTTTAAGGATTACTATTCAGTAGACTAATACGCCGTATCCATCAAGGAAGATACGGCGTATCCGTGCCTGCACTCACCAAAGACCACAAAGGATTAAAGCTCAATACGTCGTATCCAGAGAAGCTCAAAATGCCGTATTCATGAAATAGTATGTGAATATTCTAGAAGATATCAAGCGTGGTTCCTACTCCAAGAAATCCCTAATACGCCTTATCCACTCCTTGGATACGCCGTATCAAACCGACTTCTAGACCTTATAAATAGAAAACTAAAAAATGTGTTTTAAGTGTGTTAAATCATATTCTCGATACCTAAACCATAAAAGTTGATTTTCAGAGGAGAAAAAGAGCAGAAGAGGTCGAGCAACATTATCAATTCCATAGGAGACAATGTGTAATTCCGTATACTTTAGTAATCGTTTAGTTTTTGGTATTATTCATTAACTCGGTTAGTTTACCTTGGTTAAATAATTGCTTTTGTATTTATTATGACTTTTGAAGGCTAATACCTTCAGGTATTAGCCATTATTATAAAGATCTAAATGTTTGGTATTTGTTTCTCTCGATTTCTTGATTTATCGTTGAATGCTTGTTTATCTTTATCAATTTATACTTGTTTGCATGCTTTTGTATGCGACCTATCATTCAAATGGATCTAGTGATACGGACCAAGTAGATCTAGATTATGGGATAGCTCTCCATATAGTAATTTATACATCTAGAATAATAGTTACATAAATATTGTCCTTCTAAATCTGTGTCTAGGATACGCTTTGGGCTTAACTAGTTAATTGGATATTGCCAATGGTTTATTGATCGTGTTAACTAGCAAGTGACCTAGATAATTCAACAAGTAACGTTCTGATTCTATTGGATAGTTGGATAAGTGGACTACTAGTGTATAAATTGCCATTAGCGGTAAGTGGGTAAAGTCTCTATGAGCTAGGGTTTAACAAGATTACTATTGCTTTATGCAGATGCTTTAATTATGACAAAATTAATATTTCTAGGTCTTAGGATGATGTAACGCCTAAGTCTTAAGAATGATATGCCACCTCGAGAGATGAAATCATTATACTTAATAAACAAACCAACTTTCTAATCGGATTAAGAATGGTTAATACAGTTTTCTTATATTTGCCTTGACCACTCTTTTATCCTTATTAATTAGCTCGCATAGGTTAAAGTGCCTTGAATTGATTATAGTCACCAATCAAACCGTGCCAGTCTCTCAGGCTAAAAACCCCCTTTTCTCATTAGAATTAGGAACTAGGACTGACATAGGTTTAGAATAGGATAGAATTAACATAGATTAGATAATCAAGATATTAATTGAATTGATAGATTTAATCTCGCTTCAAGTGTTCGACACCCTACTAACCACGAAACTACAACCGATCGGGTACACTGCCCGTTAAAGTGTTTTTTTTTGTTTAGTCGGCTAAATATAAATTTAAAACTTGAATCAATAAAATATACATCACACAATGACACATCAATTATTTGATGACATCAAATAACGTCTATTTTATACGTCATTTTATCCTGACGATATTACTCCAATTGTAAAGTTATTGGCAAACATTATTACTTAATCATTTTAAGTATGTGAATTGTAGTAATATGGGTAATTGGAGTAAATTTATGAACAAAGGCGCGCATGTTGACGCATTTTGGAGCTTAAATGAAGATATTTTGAAGATTACTATTCTGAAGACCAATACGCCGTATCCATCAAGGAAGATACGGCGTATCCGTGCCTGCATTCACCAAAGACCACAGAGGATTAAAGCTCAATACGCCGTATTCAAGAAATAGTATTTGAAAATTATAGAAGATATCAAGTGTGGTCCCTACTCCAATAAATCCCTAATACATTGTATCCAATACTTGGATACGCCGTATCAAACCGACTTCCAGACCTTATAAATAGAAAACTCAAAAACGAGTTTTAAGTGTGCTAAATCATATTCTCGATACCTAAACCATAAAAGTTGATTTTCAGAGGAGAAAAAGAGCAGAAGAGGTTGAGCAACGTTATCAATTCTAAAGGAGACAACGTGTAATTCCATATACTTTAGTAATCGTTCTGTTTTTGGTATCATTTGTTAACTCGGTTAGTTTACCTTGGCTAAATAATTGCTCTTGTATTTATTATGACCTTTGAAGGCTAATACCTTCGGGCATTAGCCATTATTATGATGATCTGAATGGTTGGTATTTGTTTATCTCGATTTCTTGATTTATTGTTAAATGCTTGTTTATGTATATCAATTTATACTTGTTTATGCGCTTTTATGTGCGACCTATCATTCAACTGGATCTAGCGACACGGACCAAGTAGATCAAGAGTCTGAGATAGCTCTCCATATAGTAATTTATACATCTAGAATAATAGTTACACAAATATTGTCCTTTTAAATTTATGTCTAAGATACGCTTCGGGCTTAACTAGTTAATTGGATATTGCCAATGGTTTATTGATCGTGTTGACTAGCAGGTGACCTAGATAATTCAACAAGTAACATTCTGATTCCATTGGATAGTTGGACAAGTGGACTACTAGTGTATAAATTTCCATTAAGCGGTAAGTGGGTAAAGTCTCTATGAGCTAGGGTTTAACAAGATCACCATTGCTTTAATCCCTAAGATAAATTATAATTAGCAAATATGAATGCTTTATGCGGATGCTTTAATTGTGATAGAATTAATGTGTCTAGGTCTTAGGATGATGTAACGCCTAAGTCTTAAGAATGATATGCCACCTCAAGAGAAGAAATCATTGCACTTAATAAACAAACCAACTTTCTAATCGGATTAATAATGGTTAATACAGTTTTCTTATATAAGGTTCGACCGCTCTTTTATCTTTTGTTAATTAGCTTGCGTGGGTAAAAGTGCCTTGAATTGATTGTAGTCACCAACCAAACCATGCCAGTCTCTCAGGCTGAAAACCCCCTTTTCCCGTTAGAATTAGGATTTAGACTGACATAGGTTTAACATAGGTTTAGAATAGAGTAGAATTAACATAGAATAGATAACCAAGATATTAATTAAATTGAGAGATTTAACCTCGCTTCAAGTGTTCGACACCCTACTTACCACGAAACTACTACCAATCGGGTACACTGCCCGTTAAAGTGTTGTTTTTTGTTTAGTCGGCAAAATATAAATTTAAAACTTGAATCAATAAAATATACACCACACAACGACACATCAAGTTTTTGGCGCCGTTGCCGGGGAGTGAAAATTAATCTTGATTTTTATTTGATATTTTGGTTTTTAACATTAGATTAGATCTAACCATTAGGATTAGTGTAATTTAGATTAGTGTATATTCTTGTATATTCTGTAAATCTTGTATATTTGTGTTTAATTGTTTGCGTATTTAATTGTTTTTCTTAAATACACTGTTCTGGTCGACAGTTGAATACGGCGTATCCACTTCCATCGGATACGGCGTATCCAGTTCTCTGTCCAATACAGCGTATTCATCCCAACTGATTAATACGGCGTATCCACCTCCATTGGATACGGCGTATCGATCGTCTGAAACAGAAACTGAAATCTTGGTTTTCCTATTTGATTTTCGTGCCAAATTTTTTACCTTTCTTTAGAACAAATCCTACTGATTGTTTATCCCTTGTTACCAGGAACTGTCGCAGGACAAGGAGTTCTACGAACGAACTATTCACACCTTACAAAGAACCTGAACGAGAATTTCGATCATCAAGGAGACACTTCAAGACTCTAAGTCTTGACGAATTGAGATCGCCTGATTTCAATCTACTTTCTGACCAAGAATACTCGGAGGAAGAAGAAGCGGAAGCAATGGCAGAAACAATGGAGCAATACATGAGCAAGACCCGAACGGACTATGGATCGGGAGTCGCTAGGCCTAAAATTGATAACAAAGATCAATTTGAACTAAAAGGGCAATTTCTTAAGATAATGAGGATGCAAATGAACGCATTGAGAAAAGTTCCTCAAAATAGTTTGACTTTATCCATGTTCCTAAACATTATATGTGGATCAACTAATGCTCCGAGTCTTCCCTATATCCTTAACTGGAGCCGCAAGTCGTTGGCTAAGAAATGAACCAACTGGTTCAATCAAAACTTAGGAAGATCTCAAGACTATGTTTTTGAACAAATATTGCCCACCTGGTCGAACTGCAAAGATAATGGAGGAAATCAACAACTTTTAGCAAGAGCCAGATGAAACCCTTTACCAAGCATGAGAGCGCTTTAAAGAACTCTTGATAAAGTGTCCTCAACACTATTTGACTAAGATGCAGGAGGTAATTTTGTTATATAATGGGTTGGATGTTCCAACACGACAAATTCTTGACTCAAGAGGTGCCATTCCAACTAAGGCTGATGCAGATGCCAAAACAGCCATCCAAGAAATGGTTGAATACTCTCAAAAATGGCACAATAGAACATCTAGAGGAAGAAGTACTGACACTTCTGACGGACTGGCTGCTATACAAGCACAACTGAACTGTCACACCCAACCAAGGCGGAAACGCGAGGTGTAACGTATCAATAAACATCACACAAGATGATAGATAAAAACACCATATATGATTTAATAAAAGAAACTTATCCGAATTACAACATCTTCAAGAACAATTTTAAAAGTACATGAAACATCATAAGTTGTTTCCATCCGAACATGGATATTTAAAAGACAAGGTTCTTGCAATTATGTAGACGTCTTGACAATAACTGAAATACACAGCTCTAAGTTTCCACCTTAGGAACATCAGCTGAAAAGCATGATAAAACGGTCAACTATCGAAATAGTTGGTGAGCTCTCAAGATTAAATACACAAAATGTAGTTTTAGAAAAGGGTAGATGTCCGATAAAAAATTTCCAACTCAATGGCAAGTTATCAAAAATAGTTGTCCAAACCAAAATCAATTTCCTAATAAGTTGAGAGTCCAAAACAAATCAATGTATATGTATGCTATAGTGATTATGTGAGGCACTACTTAAACGTATTCTGCCTAACCGTTCCAACATCCAATCAAGTTCTAGTTGTATAGTGTGGCACAAACACTTAGTACTATGCACCCTTGTGCTTGGAGTGAGGAGAGGCTAGTCTCTTAATAGCGCTATCCATAAGTACTAACGTCTCAATCTCGTTGAGGGGGGAAATGAGTTAAAAGTAATGGCGGGTTCCAAGCATACAACAACATACATATTAAGTTCAAGGTTCTAAGTTCAACACGCTTCCAAATTCAACAAGTTCAAATCAAGTTCCATACGTTCAAAACAAGTTCAAGTTCAAATATACTCAAAAGATTCATTACTTCAAGTAAGAGTATGAAAACGACACATCATGCTTTCCACCCCAAAAGCATTTTACCACAATTAAGAAAAAGGGATGTAGAAACCATCAAAAAATAGATAAAGAAAGGATTAATCATCGAGAGAATCAACAAGAAAAGAGAATGACAACAACGATCTCAATCGCGACCTATAATAGTAGTGGTCCGCGTATAAGAAAATATAGCTATGCGAAAATGCATATTTTGTAATAATATGATAATATATATATATATATATATATATATATATATCTACATGTATACAATCGTATGTCGAAGGATCCATGCACAAGACACAACCTACCATTTCCACACTTGCATTTTTTTTTTTAATTTTTACTGCTTTTCCTAGTCGCTTGACGACACTTAAAGAAATACTAAAGGACCACAACCAATGTTCATCTCTCATTTTAAAACACCTATATATGTTGTTAGACTATTGCAATTTTCTCAAAAATTTATTGACAAGTTAAACCATTTTTCAAAAATGCTACCAAGCAACATGTTCGAAACAGGGTCTGCTGGAACCTTGCCAAAGTTTGGCATGAGCAAACCCCTTTAAACCTTCCAGAAAATTATGAAAAAATTACAGTACCTCACAGAAATTAAGGACATGCTACAGATTAAATTTCGTTGAAAAATATTAAGTTTTGATATGCTGCCTCTACATCTTTGCAATCTAAATTTCTGACCAGAATTGCAGTTTTGACAACACATCTTGTAAATTCAGTTTGGCTAACTTATACTCACTGAAAATTCATGAGGCCTTTTTCGTTGGAAAGTAGACTCTTTGAACTTAGTTTTAGAGTTAAGAAACTCTATAAAAGCTTTTAAAATGACCAAGGTATGACGCACGCAAGTTGACCTAAAATTCTACGCAAAATCGCCTAATGCAGAATTTGACACAACAAGTTTCTAAACTTCTAACTAGCGTAGAAAACTCGTTTTTAGGAGTTATCAAACGCGCGAACTAGCGCCACGAAGCTACGAACATAACCCATCATAATCCTAGATAAATACTCAGTTGACCACATCACAATTTTGCCGACAAGAGCCTAAACTTTCTCATCTAAATAGGGGTTTTATAACACCTTCAAATCGACAATTTTTCGCATCAACAACAATCCTAATATGCTCAAACCAACCAATTTATCACGCTAATCATCCTAAACTATCCAATATCCTAAAAACACAACATGCAAGACCATCAATGGATTCTCGACATAAAACTATACACATGCAAGTAATATATAATCAATCAACACAAAATTAACTAGGATACTTACAAGAATACAATGGAATAGTTAGAAGATCAAAACCATAAACTCTTATGGTTTCTTGACTTTGGCCGAACCCCACAAACACAAAATAAGGACCCGAAATTCTTGATTGGTTTCACCAAACTTGTTAAAAACACTTAATCTTGAACCTTTGCAACACCAATTATACCCAATTTGATCAAAACCCAAAAATCAAGAATTTAATAAACATCAAGAATTTAAGTAACTTGATGCATGCTTGATTTTATTTGAAAACGATGATGGGGGTTTAGTTTAGGAGTGATTTGGGAAGTAGTAGGAATGATCAATTTGATTTTTGATAATGATGGTGGTGGTTGTTGGTCTGTTCCTCAAACAAACAGAGAAGAGAGGACACGAGATGTTTTTTTTACCGTTGTGGGTTATAAGCTATAAGAGGAGTAAACTATATGTATGAGGAGAAATATCAAGTTTCGAATCGACATTATCTTAAAAAATAAAAAGGGGTGTATGTCATGGAATTAACCACCAAGGAGGGGGATATGGGCTTGGGTATATATTTTTTTTGTTTTGTGTTATTACTTAGGCCCAAACTTGTTTAGTTAAGGATATAAAGTGTAAAAACGCTATTTTCGTACACGTTTTCGGCCAAACGCGGATAAAAGTCGAAAAAGTATTAAAATAAAAATAATTAAGCTCTCGAAGCTAAAATATTAAATTGTTGATTTCTCGATCGCTAAAACGAATAATTATACGCAACTCTCGACCGCGAATGTTAGAACCGAAACGACTCATATAAATTCGACTAAAAATATTAAAATAAATTCATAGGAAATTATAAATAGAATTTAAAGCTCCGGAATAAATGCGAACGGTGAAATTACGAGTTGCAATCAAAATCCAGCATTAAAAGCTAAAAGTATTACGACCCACATAAAAGGTGACTCAATAAATAATCAAGAAGTTTAATTATCATAAAACGTTTGCTTTCGGTTCTGACCACAAAAATTGAATGGATGTTACAGTTTTCCCTGTTAAAGGGAATTTCATCCCACGAATTTCAGTCTGCTCGACCTAAGTCCGTAGCGCGTGAACAATTTTGGGTACTTGCACTTCATCTCGTCTTCTCATTCCTATGTAAATTTTGGTCCTCGTCGAGAATTCCAATGAACTTTTACAATAGGAATTTGCCTCTTTTTCAGCTTCTTGACCTCATGGTCCATGATTTCCATAGGTTCTTTAATAAAATGCAGTTTGTCTTCGATCTTGACTTCTTTTAACGGTATGTGCAAGTTTACATCAGCCAGGCATTTCTTCAAGTTTGGCACGTGAAACGTGTCATAAACTCCTACAAGTTCTTGTGGTAAGCGCAACCGATATGCTACTGGACCAACTCGTTCGACAATCTCAACGGTCCCAACTAACTCGGTGAAGAGTTTGCTTCTCTTACCAAAAACATCACGCATATCCTAATGGCGACACCGTTGAGTATTACTTTAATCACCGACATTGGACTCTAACAGGTTTTCAACGATTGTCGGCGAATAGCTTTTCTGGGATCTCCGTGCTATCTTTTAGTCCTTTCCCTTGATTGCATAATCTTATCATAGTTTTTTGTTTGGACAATTGGTCCCAAATAGCTATGCTTCTCCTACTTCACTGCCAAGCTATGGGCGTTCGAAACTTCCTTCCATACAATGCTTCAAATGGGGCACACTTCATGCTCGAGTGGTAGCTGTTGTTGTATGAAAATTCTACTAACGGTAGCTGAGTATCCCAATTTCTACCAAAACCATTTACACAAGCTCTAAGCATATCTTTAAATGTTTGAATAGTGCGATCACTTTGGCCATTAGTTTCGGAATGGTAAGTTGTACTTAAATCCAATCTCGTTCCCAATGCTTTCTGCAATGATTGCCAAAATCTTGATGTGAAATAATTGTCATGATCAGATATGATTGAAAGTGGCACACCGTACCTTGATACGATCTTGTTGATGTACAATCTTGCCAACTTTTCTATCTTGTAATCTTGTACTCTTCACGGTTGGCTAAGGAATGCGCAGGTTTGGTCAGTCGATCGACAATGACCTAATTTGAGTCGTGTCCATTATTGGTTCTCGGTAATTAGGTTACGAAGTCCATAGTGATCTTCTCCCATTTCCTCTTGGATATCTCTAGCCATTAAGGATATCCCGAGGGTTTTTGATGTTTTGCTTTGACTTTATAGCAAGTCAAACATTTACTAACATACATAGAAATATCCTTCTTCATTCTGGGCCACCACTATAAGTCTCGTAGATCATAATATATCTTTTCTGCTCCAGGATGTACAAAATACTTTGTAGTGTGGGCTTCAATCATGATTAAAGCTCTTAAATTGCCATAAGCCAGCACCCGAATTCGTTAAACAAAATATAATCCATTTTCTTCTTTCCTTTCAAGCTGCTTCTCAAATCCTCGCAACCTTTCTGCCAGAGTATTGATGACCTTGGAAGCTTTGCTCTGAGCTTCCAGTATCCTAGCCTTAATGTTGGAGTGAATCGTCGTGCTCATAGCTCGAGCTCGTCTCGGTTTCATCCATTCCTTCCTACTTAATGCATCAGCTACTATGTTTGCTTTACCTGGATGGTAGCCAATCTCTCAGTCATAATCGCTGAAAAGTTCTATCTATCATCTCAGAAGCATATTTAATTCTTTTTGATCGAAAATATGCTGAAGGCTTATGATTAGTGTAGATAACACTCTTTGTTCCGTACAAGTAGTGTCTCTACATTTTGAATGCAAATAACACTACGCCTAAATCCAAATCATGAGTGGTGTAGTTCTTCTCATGGATTTTGAGCTGTCTGGATGCGTATGCAATTACCTTGTTCCTTTGCATTAGAACGTAACCAAAACCTTGATTTGAGGCGTCACAGTAAACTACAAAATCATCGGTGCCCTAAGGAAGTGCCAGAATAGAAGCATCACACAAAATGTCCTTCAATGTCTGAAAGGCGTTCTCCTGCTCATCAATCCACTTAAACTTTTAGTTTTTCTGAGTCAATAGAGTGAGAGGCTTTGCAATCTTTGAGAAATTTGCGATAAATCGCCTATAATATCTCGCCAATCCTAAGAATGAATGGATATTGGTTGGGGTCTTCGGGGGCATCTAATTTTTCACTGCTTTAATTTTGCTAGGATCCACATGTATACCTTCACTGTTCACAACATGGCCGAGAAAATGAACCTCTTGTAGCCAGAATTCGCACTTTGAAAATTTCCTGAACAATTTCTCTTTTTCAAGCAACTCCAATATCAATTTTAGGTGAACTTCATGCTCCTCCTTAGACTTTGAATAAATTAATATGTCATCAGTAAAGACGATGATAAACTTGTCAAGATACGGCCTACATACGCAGTTCATAAGGTCCATGAACACCGCGGGAGCATTAGTCAGACCAAAGGGCATGACCGTGAACTCATAATGTCTGTACCTCGTCCTGAATGTAGTTTTCGGAATATCTTCTTCGCGTACTCTCAACTGATGGTATCCAGATCGAGATCTATTTTCGAAAAATATCGTGACCCTTGCAACTGATCGAACAAGTCATCGATCCTAGGAAGAGGGTAGCGGTTCTTAACAGTTAGCTTGTTCATATCTCGATAATCTATACACATACAGAACGAACCATCCTTCTTTTTAACAAAAAAGACTGGGGCTCCCCAAGGTGAAGAGCTAGGTCGTATGAAACCTTTTTCTTGTAGTTCTTTAAGTTGGTTGGATAGTTCTTGCATTTCCGTAGGTGCCAAATGATAAGGTGATTTTGCAACAGGCACAACTCAAGGAATGAGTTCTATGCAGAACTCGACTTCACGAGATGGGGGTAAACCCGATAAATCTTCTGGAAACACACCAGGGAACTCACGTACAATAGGGATGTCTTTTAGTTTCGGCTCGTTCACTTTTATGGTCTTCA
>BQNB010053813.1:0-39826 GCA_026074375.1 Tanacetum coccineum | reverse complement strand
TAAATAGTTAAAAGGTGAGGGTCCGTTTTGTATTTTTTTTACTTTGGGCCAGATTTTAGGCTATTTTTGGGTTGTTTTTGTTTTGGCTAATTTTTTCCCGGATATTTCCATTTTTTGTACGATTCGGGAATTTTTTTTGTGTTGGGACGGGTTAATATTTTCCCGAATATTTTCTTTTTTTGGGACGGTTCGATATCTTTTTATTAGGGCCGATGAATGTAAAAACGTTGTGAACAATAAAAACTTGACGTGTTTTTTTTGTTAATTTTGTTACGGGATTTTTAGTGTAAAAAAGCCGTAAATAGTTAAAAGGTGAGGGTCCGTTTTGTATTTTTTTTTACTTTGGGCCAGATTTTAGGCTATTTTTGAGTTTTTTTTTGGCTAATTTTTTCCCGGATATTTCCTTTTTTTGTATGATTCGGGAATTTTTTTTTGCGTTGGGACGGGTTAATTTTTTCCCGAATATTTTCTTTTTTTGGGATGGTTCGATATCTTTTTATTTGGGCCGATGAATGTAAAAAAGTTGTGAACAATAAAAACTTGACGTGTTTTTTTTGTTAATTTTGTTACGGGATTTTTAGTGTAAGAAAATCGTAAATAGTTAAAAGTTGAGAGACCGTTTTGTATTTTTTTTTACTTTGGGCCAGATTTCAGGCTAATTTTGGGCTAGTTTTTTTTTTTTTTACTTTGGGCCAGATTTTGGGCCACATTTTATGCGAATTTTAGGCTAGTTTGTCGACAAATATGTATATTAGTAATATATTTTTTTTATATGGCTTATTTATTGGGCCTCATGTTTAAAGTGTTGTCTTTTTTTTTGCTATATGAGTTTTTTTTTTTAATATAATGAGTTGTACGTTTGTGACCATATTGATTATTTTAAAGTTATTAGGTATCGAAGATGTTTCCGCGTGTATTTTTTTTATCTGAATAAATCGGAACTTTTATAATATTTTTTTCCCTCCTACTTTGTGCATACAAAAAAAAAACTAAAATCGGGCTGGCCCAAAATGAAAGCCCAATACTGTAGCACCTGGCCCACTGTCAAAACGACAGTGGATTAGTCGGCTATTGTGTATATTTATAATTTTGTCACTCTCGTATATTAGTAATACACGTATCAGGCTACGTGTCTCCCCACCAAATTACTAACCTCTTCCCACCTCCACCGCTTCTTCCATTATCCACCACTTTCTTCTTCTTCCAGAAAAGCCAAACCCAAAAAATCACACACACGCATCATAAGCTTTTGCCATCCCACCATATTTTTACTCACAGGTTTTTCTTTGATTGCAAGTTGATACATGAATGAAAAGGTTTGTGATTGTTTCCTTGATTGAAACCTAAATTTTTTAATAAAAAGTTTGTGTTTTTTATAAAAAAAAAGGATTTGATTGGTTTTATTTTTTATTTGGTTTGTGCGTTTTGATTTCAGCGGCTATTGAGAACAACATTGACCAATTCTGATGATTGATCAGTTGTGAAGATTGTGATTATAATATGTGGTGCGCTTTGCATCTCCAAAGTGATAACACACACTCTCTCTCTCGAACTATCTTCATCCCCAAAACCTACATATGCTAAAAACGGTAAGTCAAAAATTAGTTTATGTTAATTTACGTTTTTTTATGCTTAATTGTAAATTATAGTTTTTTTTTAAATTTTACTATTAGTGTTTAAGTTGCGCGAATTAGGATTTTGTCATAATTTGGGGGTTTTGTTAATTTCAATTTGTTTAGTCGTTTTTATGAACTTTGTGGTTCTTTTTTGTAGTTGGTATGATTTGATTTTGGATGTGGTTGCGGCTGCGGCTGTGGTAGTAAAAGTGGAGTAGGTAGAAGAAGAAATTGGGTATGTTTTAGTTTGTGCTCATTTGTTATTAGTGGTCTCATTTGGTATGTGGTGGACAAGACTTTAGGTTGTAATACTGATGATAGCTTTATCAGAATAGAATAACCATGTTAAGATTGTTAAACCAAATATTAAACTGTTTAAGCAATGATTTGATGTTTTTTTCTCTCGATTTAGGAGTCAGGTGCGTTTAAGAGAATGGTGCGGGAGAACGAGATGCACGAAAGATTGGTAAGTCGGCTTTAAAAAAGTTGGAATGTGCTTTGTTTGTTTTAAATTTATTCGATTTGTGATATACGTAATGGTTGCTGTTTTGTGGAATATGTGGGGTCCAGAGTTTGGAAATGCATAATGAAAAAGAGAGAATTGCAGGTTTCTCGACGTTGTTGAGTGAGACAAAGTTGTATCCGTGGTTTAGGTGCGTCCCCTGCTCAAGCAATCGTATGGCGTCTAATGATTACATATTTAGTAATTTACTTGGATGGATTTCAGTGGCAAAAGTTCCGATATAATCGTGGCCGAGTTGGAAAATTGTATGGTGAAAGAAGATTGTATCCGTGGTTTAGGTGCGTCCCCTGCTCAAGCAATCGTATGGCGTCTAATGATTACGTATTTAGTAATTTACTTGGACGGATTTCAGTGGCAAAAGTTCTGATATAATCTTGGTCGAGTTGGAAAATCGTATGGTGAAAGAATATGATAGAGCTGATTTATTGGAAGACGGTGTTCTCCAAGCAGCTTCTCCTGCAAGCCATAGTTCGTCTATTACGTCTCAGTTGTCAGGTCTCTACGCTCATCCATTGCTGATTGTTATTTTGTAAGGATATGAATGATCATGGTAGCAGACTTATGCATTTTTTTTCTTTTCCCAGGCTATTTACTATGGATGAGTCTTTCTTGCTTGAGAATCGTTGAATGCTACGGAACCTGAGGTATCATCGCAATTTTCTTTACAGCCTATTGTGAATAAATGTTCGATATGCACTTTCAAGTGATAATGTTACAACTAAAAGTTTTCTTTAAAGAACATTATTATTTGAAAACAGTAATTGGACCCTGTAACGGTAAAAATATTTGATTAAAAAACGCCTCTTGACTCAAGCCAAGGAACTGGTAAATAGTTTGGTCCATGGGGCACCTGATGAAATAACAAAAAAGTTATATGCTTTTGTTTGTCTCCTAACTGATAAAGCGTATACTTTAGGCCTTAATAATATACGGGCAAGGTTTAGACTCTGCTCTGATTCTTGAAATCGTTGCATCTAAAGTCTGTCAAAACAGCCCCAAACAAGTTTTTTAGAACATCTTTTGTGCACTTAAGTATTGTCCAAGCAGACCCTCAAAAGCCCCTGTCCAAACAGCCCCTAACCCGGATTTTGTAACATTTTTTATCGACTCTTTTGCTGTTCAAAGGCCCTTTATAACCTCTTAAGTCCTAGAAAACTCTAAGCTAATTTTCTGCATATAATAGTAAATCTCGAAAAGGCGATGGCCTGATGTTAAATTTGAAATCTAATCCTTTCCAAAAATAGGGAATACAAGTCTACAGAAGTTAAAATATCAGGTTATTACCAATATTTTTATTCTAAAAATTTAATAGCAACGAGCAACGAGAGTATAGTTAAATGGTATGCCTATTATGTTAATCTTGCAGATCGAAGGCGCTTTCTATAATGACACATCAGCAGCTATACCGTATTAGGACATGTGCTTCTTTCAGGCAATTCTTCAAGAAGGAAATTTTGACCCACGACATGTAATCATGCGTCAAGAACGCACTTTCACCTCGGTTTCTCGACTCAAGTGGTTAGCTGTTTTATTTAAACTTAATACACTTTGCTGTTTTCAACTTCCCGTGGAATTGCATCTCGGTACTTATTCCTAATGTTTGCATTTTTTTTCTTTGAGCAGAGTTTCGCAAGCACTTGGACAACAAAGATCGGTTGACACAAGTTAAAGGCGCACGTGTTTGGCATGATCTAAAAAACCGCGTTATAACAAAACCTACACAACCAAGTGCCACGCGCACCAACACAGGACATTGTCAGCCCGATTCTGTATGTAATGCAGGTACACACTTTTCCTTCATTGTGTTCCACTACGTTCCTACGCCTTTGCTGTAATGACATGTCTGTCTAAAGATGCATGTTTCTTGGTTAATATTGTTCACAGGTTGACCGATATCCAAGTGAAGCTCTCATAAGCTGTTGCGATAGGGTATGATTTTGGGGTTTTTTAATTTCTTACTTAGAGGGTGTTTGGATATGCTTTTTTAAAGTGATTTTGTGGTTATATCGTTTTTGCAGAGTACGCTAGATGAAGCGGCTTTAGTGATAATCCGTGAGCGCGAGAGCAATGATCTGTGTGCACGTGGAAAAGGTTGTTGCATTGATAAATTTTGATACTCAGGTATAACGATTTCCGTTGTGTTGGTTAGTGCAAACACATTATGCTATTAATACTGTCCCGAACACCCAAAATGTAGGTGCCACATTTAGGGTAAAAATGAAATTTGTATGATTTAGCAGAGCAAAACTATAATACTGATACGCTCGGTCAATTCAATTATGTCTCAATAAGAACCTGTTGACCAACTATAACAAAGTCGGTTTTATAGCTAACAACATAAATACTGTAATTTTAAAAGGTCAGTGCAAACAAATAGCCAATCTACAAAAGGTCAGGCTGAGAAACTATTCATACTAAAAGGTCAGGCTAGACAACAAATAGCCAATCTACAAAGTAGCCGAGCTCAAATGAGAGGCATAGCGACCCATACACATGTATATCATTAACTGGAAACTCTTTGTTATGATAATGTAGGATAAAAAAGTTTTATCATTTTCAATAGCTTTGATTTCTTTAACGGCATTAGATGCTGTTGTGTACTCTCCCTCCCCTGTACCCCCCCCCCCCCCCCCCCACCCTCACAACTGGTGTGAAAGGTGCTACTAAGCGCTCTGAAGCCAAGCATAAGGTAATACCATTTTGATTTTCCTAATAACTAATAAGTTCTAATTAGATTAATGTGAATATAGGCAATTCTTTAAGGTTTGTTGAAACTAAATGATTTAAATCCTATGTAACACATCAGACCAGAAAGATGAATTTTATGCAGAAAAGGATTCTTTTTAGTTATTGTAAACTGTGTACAATGTTTTGGTTGTTATTGTTTTTTGTTTGAATTTTCGCCTCATGAAATTAGTGTGTACAAAATTTTGATTTTGATGTTTTATGTGTACTTCAAATACCTCTTATGCAGATAATTTTTTATAAATATTGTTATTCAGTAGGTCACCATTAAATCATGATAAAAAAATGTAAAAAACTTAGCCCCTCCCCTTTCAGAAACTAAGGCAATTAGAGGTACCATAAAATCGCTGGTCAAGGAATTCGTCGACCCTATAAGCAACATGTATTGCATATTATAAAAAATGTGGGGAATAAATTCAAGTAAAAACTGGAACAAAGATGTATAGTCGTACCAACTGCGAACTAGCTAATATGATTTTCCCACAAAAACACAAACAGTTTTGTATGGCGATCAGCTGATAGCTTCGTATAGGTTCGTATAATAGTAACTGTTATGCAAATAATCTGTTTTGGATCTATGAACAGTATTTAGTCCAATTTTTGTAACGTTCATTTCTCATTTTTGCAGGTACCCGAATGCATTGTCAAACTTGCTCAAGCATGAATTAAAATATGGGTTCTCACTGTTGATAAAATGGAAATTGCAATCAATATCGGGTAACTTTTTTTTTCTTCATTTTTTCAATATGTTTTTTGAATAACTATTACACTAAAATGTTTCATCTAACACGTATATACCAAACTTTTTTCAGGTTTGTATGCAGTTTGCTTACACAAGGGATGAAATAGATTATAATAACTTTAGAGTCTCAAGAAACAGTATCCGCAGAATAAAAAAGGTTCCCCTAAATCCATTGAGGGTTAACGTTCTATTCTAAATTATTCAAAATATGTTGTGTGACACAAACGTTTTTAGGTTAGCTTAAAACGTATAGAATTTTACACTCCAAAAATTACATGCTCCCTCCGTCTCAAAACAAACATCCACTTTCAAAACTAGTTGGATACCCGCGCATAGAAGCGGTGATAATTTTTTTTTTGACCTAACTCTCCTCGCAATTCTCTACCCGCTAAGTGAATTCGTTTCACAACACTTCGAATGTATATGTGTTGTCCGTTGTATGTGTTTGTTTAGGTTTTCCGTAGCTTTCCAGCAACATCATATTAACATCACCATAATCGTGTTTAGAAGACTCTCAGAGTCTCTTACCAATTAAACACTCTCTTCAAATGAATTAAGGTTAAAGTTGTAAAAAATTTAAATCAAAATAAAATAAACCCACTAAAAATATAAAAATCTAAAAATTTATAAAAATATATCAAAATGGATGTTGAATTATAGAGAACGAAATTTTAAAAAATATAATGAAATTATATCATAAAAAAATTAATAGATAAAAAGATATTTCAATTTAAAAATAAGAGTGATTTTTAAATAAGAGGTGACACATGTCACTCTATGATGTATTCCTTTAAAATAAAATGGATGGTCAAGATTGCACCTCCTTATCTTAATTTTTGATGGACCGTACAACTTAAATGTTTTATATAATAGTATAGATAGACACAAAATTTAAAAAAATCTCATTAATTTTCACTGTTTTTATATTATATGTAAAGAAATTTAATTTATAAACTTTAAATTTATTATTATGCTATGCCTACTATTATGGAAAAACCGGTAAATAGTCTTTTACTTTTATTGGAATTGTTTATTGAAAATAGAACCATATTTGGTCATACAACGCAGACAGCATTATACAAACACACACTTTATGATTATGCAAATAGCAAAGTAAAAAAAAAAACAGTCCTAGTGTCAAACTAACTCAAGGTATCGGGGATAATTAACACAAGGCCTAACATTTTTGTTAACCGACAGAAATAATTACTCACTTTCGCGGTAAAATTTATTTTCGTTAGATTTTTGTTTTTGTTTTTTGGATGCTGTTAAAATTCAAATATCTTTATTTGCCCACTTTTATTCATAAACACTACAACTTTAATGTTTATTTAAACTACCAGGTATCAATTTACCAAACTTAGAATTATTTTTAAAAGGAACCTTTCTCAGCATAACTTTATTTTATAGAGTTTTATCATCATTAAACAACATTTCAGGCATTAGTTCCGTAAACTTTTTTGTTAAATCATGTGTAATCAACTTTGTCTTTATTTGAAGACAAGTAAAATGATAACAACAAGCAAAGATATCCGCGCATTGCTGCGGGCATTAATTTTTCGCGCGTTGTTGCGGGGCGTTAATCTTTTATTTTTATTTATTTATTTTGTTTTTTCGCGCGTTTTTTTTATGTTTAATAGTGTAAGTTTCTTTTTTCCTGCGCGTTACTGCGGGGCGTTAATTTTTCGCGCGTTGTTGCGTGTCATTAATTCTTTTTTTTTCCCTTTAATTTTGTGCGAGTTTATTTTGTTGGTCTCATATTTAATAGCGCGGGTTTACTTTTTCAGTATCGTGTTTAGTAGTTTTTTTTAATGGTCTTACGCGTTGTTGCGTGTCGTTAAATTTTTTTTTTTTAATTATTTTATTATTTTTTATCTTTTTTGCAAATTTATTTTTTTGGTCTCATGGTGTAAAATGACACTGTTTAAGTCAATTCGGAAATGTTACCGCAGGTATTTTTTATCTGAATGCGTCGGTACTTTTGTAACATTTTTTTCCTCCCTATTTTGTGCCAACAATTTAAAAAAAAAAACTAATTGGGCCGGCCTAATTTTTTAGGCTAAATTTTTTGGGCTTCTTTTTGGTCCAGCACTGTAGCTACAATGCTTAAAATGAACAGTACATGTGCAAAAGTCAACGGATCTCAAATGATAATATATATAATTTTTGTCGTCTAACTCATTTTTACCTTTCTTACCACGACTAAGAAGCACTTAGTCGACATTATTGCGATTTCTATGAGTTTCTTGGCATTTGGGTAAGATCTTGATCATTTTAGTGTCGTTACTTGCTATTATTACTAGCCCAAAAAAATCTAAGGTCTAGCTTGTTGTGTATTAAAAAGTAGACTTGTTTTCAAATATACTCCATGTACATGTACATATATTGAAACAGGTTGGATGGAAATAACTCAAATGGACCATGTCTTGAGTTACCCACCAATAAGATCGGGTTAAGTTTCATTATTAAGAAAGGCCCTATGGCCCATAAACTTGCCCATAACATCATTCTTATTCAAGACTCGGACAACGATGACGATGACGATTTAACCTGATTTTATGGAGGATAACGATGACGACTCGGACAACGATGATGATTTGATTAATGACTTAAAAACGATTGAAGAATGGAAGGTGATAGTGATATGGAAGCTGTTCCAGACACAATTTTTGATGATGCCTCAATCCACATTAATGCCGAAAATGCTTCTGTAGAAAAAAAAAGACGCATTCAGAAGACCCTTTTAATATATACAAACTTCTCACCAAGAATAAGAAGAACAACCACAAAGAATTCAATTTGGAAGACAGTTTGAAATACCCCCAGGTTTTACACCTATAAATGATAATGTCAATTCAGAAGGGCAATCAAACAAGTTTACAGGCGAGCGTTTAAACAATATTCAAGAGGAAGTTCTGAAAGATAAGTTCAACGAAGATGCAGCGGAGTCCACATGTTCTGGACATTTTAAAAAATCTAATATTTCCGGTACAGGTGGAATCTTATTACAGGATGGAGGAAATGGTTAAGGTGGGACTTATTATGGGTATATTATATACATGGAGGGATGCCATTCTAAAAACATAGAAGAGATCATCAATCCAAGGACCTAGTGAATCGTGTTAATCGATGAACTTTATGTCTCTTAACATCCAAGGCCTTGCCCAAAAGGTCAAAAAAGATTGGGTTAAGGAATTATGCGTGACTAACAAGGTTAATTTTTTAACTTTACATGAAATAAAAATGGGGAACATTGATCTCTTTAGTATCAAGAGATGTTGGGGAAATCTTGCTTTTGATTATGCTCACAGTGCTTCCGTTGGTAACTCGGGTGGGATTTTATGTGTTTGGGATCCTAAATCTTTTAGCAAACTTAATGCTACTATTTCAGGACTATTTGTGTATGTAAGAGGTGATTGGATTCCTAACGGTACTAAACTTCTTATCATTTCGATATATGCCCCTCAAGATCTTAGTGAAAAGAAGATGTTGTGGGATTACTTGTCTCATGTGATAGCTCAGTGGGCAGGTGAGGTTGTTGTTATGGGGGACTTTAATGAAGTCCGGAAAAAAGATGAAAGATTTGGTTCGGTTTTTAATGTGCATGGAGCTAATGCGTTTAACTTGTTCATTTCTAATGCGGGCTTAGAAGAAGTGCCTTTAGGAGGATGTTCTTATACCTGGTGTCATAAATCTGCTTCCAAGATGAGCAAACTTGACCGTTTTCTTATCTCCGAAAGTCTTATGAATTCATGTCTAAATATTTTTTGCTATCACATTGGAACGCTTTTATCTGATACATCGTCTCCAATCTTAATGTGTTGAATCTCATTCGATTACGACTGTTCCATTTAGGATCTTTCATTATTGGGTTCGAATTTAAAGGTTTTGATAAATTTTGTGAAGATTCTTGGAATGAAGCTGTTGTGGTGGAGCCAAATGCTATGACTAACTGAAATGAAGAAACTGAAACACTTGAAAGAAAAGATTCGCTTATGGAACAAAGGAAATACGATGTCCTCAATTAACAGGAAGAGAACTCTTAAATCTGATCTTGCTGATTTGGACTTGATAATAGACAAAGGCTGTGGTGATGTAGAGATCGTAAACAAAAGAGCTAATGTTGTCAGATCCCTTCAAGAATTAGAGAATCTTCAATCATTGGAAGCTGCCCAAAAATCAAAGATTAAATGGGCAATCGAGGGCGATGAGAATTCTAAGTACTACCACGGAATTCTCAATAAAAAAAGAAGTCAGCTAGCCATTCGTGGCATTTTGGTCGATGGTAACTGGATTGACTCCCCTCACCTGGTTAAACGGGAATTTTCTGTCTCACTTTAAAAATCGTTTTTGATCCACCCACAAGATTTCGTTCTCAATTAATCTAAAACTTTCCAAATACGCTACAACCTGATCAAATTATTGACTGGAGTGTTGATTTTTGTGACAAAGATGAAATAAGGGCGGTTTGTGTTGTCGGGTACCGGACTAAGTCTCCTGGCCCCGATGGTTTCACGTTCGGTTTCTATCTCATTACAGGATATTTTAGAAAGTGACGTGTTATTGTTGGTTAAGTTTGTGACGATGTTTTTTTCAATCATGGACAGTTTCTAAAGGCAGCAACTCTTCTTTATTGCCTTGCCTTGATTCCGAAAAAACTCACGATTGCTAACATGGTCAAAGGACTTTAGAACCTTTTAGCTTATTGGTTAGTATGGATTTAAAATCATTGCCAAGATCTTGGTGAATCGCCCTTGTTCGTTCGGGGGCGCTCGTAATGAAGTTCAATCAGCTTTCATTGAGGATAGGCAAATCCTCGATGGTCCATTCAATGCTAAACGAAATTGTTCAATGGTGTCAATCGAAAAAGAAGCAGTCTTTGGTTTTCAAAGTGGATTTCGAAAAGGCTTTTGATTCGGTTCGATGGGATTATTTGGACGACATTTTGAGAAGGTTCGGTTTTGGTGAGAAATGGTGCTCTTGGATTCAAAGTTGTCTTCGATCATCTAGGGGTTCGGTTATTGTGAATGGTAGTCCTACGGAAGAATTTCAATTCCACAAAGGTCTCAAACAGGGTGATCCTTTATCTCATTTCTTGTTCATTTTGGTTATGGAAACATTACACATCTCATTCCAAAGAATAGTTGATGCTGGTATGTTCAAAGGTATTATGTTAAGTCCCTCTCTTCAACTTTCCCATTTGTTTTACGCCGACGATGTTATTTTCATGGGTCAATGGAATGAGTCAAATCTTGATACGATTGTTCAAGTTTTGGAATGCTTTCACTGTGCATCAGTTCTTCGTCTCAACATTTCTAAAAATAAGTTATGGGGATTTATTTGTGGATGCTGACAAAAGTTGGCTCAAAAGGCTAGAAAGAAAGATTGGTTGTGTCCCCCACTCTTAAAACTCCATTTTATATCTTTAGGTTCGAAAGTGGGTGGGCCTTGTGTCTAAAATCCAGTCTTGGAAATGATATGATCGAAGCAATGGCTTCTCGGTTTATCTTATTGGAGATGAAGACTCTTTCGTATAGGAGTAGATTAACCCTTCTTAAATCGGTTCTGGATCGATGCTATTTATCATATGTCTATATTCAAAAAGTGTCAATATGAAGATTCTGAACGTATGGAAATCCATTCGTTACATTTTTTTCAATGGTCTCTGATCCTCGTGCTAAAAAAATCGTCTTGGGTGAATGGATAAATGTGTTAGTTATAAAGAAAAAGACGGGCCTATGAATTTCAAGAGCTTATAAGCTCTGAATAGAGCTCTCATGTTTAAATGGGTGTGGCGTTTCCTTTCTCAAAACTCTTCACTATGGGCGAACGTCATCAAATCTATTCATGGAGTTCACGGAAAAATTGGTAAACAGGTAAAAGTCTCTTATCCTTCTATTTGGCTCAACATTGTTAAAGAGGTGGATTTGTTAAAGAAACGGGGTTTAAATTTACTCAGTTTCGGTTACCAAAAAATGTGGGCAACGGTTTAGATACTTTGTTTTTGGGAAGAAACCTTGGAATCGGGGATGTTGCGGTTTAAATTTTTGTTTCCAAGGGCTTAGACACTGGAATCTTGTATAAACATTGATGTTGCTTCTAAGTTATCTCAAAACAGCTTGGCTTTACCTTTCGTCGTGAACCTAGGGGAGGAGTGGAGCAAGATCAGTTTGATTCTCTGAAGGCGAGATGGAGGTACGTCTTCTCGAACATCAGGATAGATGGATTTGGGTCCTTTGCAAAAGTTCAGGAGATTTCCACACGTTGCCTCAATTATAAAATTGTCGACGAGTTCACGTTATCGGAGGTCTTTCTAGCACTGCGTTGGGTCAAAGCTGGTGCCTTTAAGGTAAATGTTTTAGCTTGGGAAATCAAGTTAGAAATCTTCAATAGATTGAACATTTCTCGTCGCTGGAGGAAATGGAATATTGACTCTATTCTATGCCTACATGCGGTTTTTTAAAGCGGGTGGATGGAATCAAAACTAGACACATCTTCTTCACTTGCCAAATTGCTAGAGATATCCTTCATTTGATCACCAGCTGGTGAAATATTCCGTATATGGAAGTTTCTTCTTATGAAGAATGGTTGGTTTGGATCTTGAGTCTTCGGCTTTCGATCAAACATAAGCGTATTTTTGAAGGAGTTTGTTATGTGACGTTATGGTGCATATTCTGGAACTTCCGTAATAAAAATTATGCAGTTCTGAGTCTCCATCAAAGGCCGGCCCTGGTATTTTTGATGAAGTGGAATCTAGATCTTTCTACTGGTGTCGTTACAGATGTAAAGCTTATTTTAGTTGGATTGAGTGGCTTAAAAACCCTCACCTTGCATCTTCTAGCTCCTTGCTAGTTTTTTATCTCTCAATAAAATCCGTCGTTCAAAAAATAACAACGAGTAAACATTAATTGAGGCCACAAATGCAATTTAAAACGCACATCCTGTCTAAAAAGTATGAAAAACAGTGTAGCACAACATAAAAGTATAAAATGTTTTGAGCATCATTTCCACCCAAAAGAGTACGAAAACGTGGCTACAAAACTCACTTTAGTACGCAAAAGTAAGAGAATAAAGGAGCAAGCTTGAAGTATAGATCAACCTAACCACGACCTAAATAAATTAAGATGTCTTAAGGTCACAATGGCATGTTCTATATGCACATGAGTTTTGAGAGGTTGTATCACCCATATAAACTTGTGTTAGAGTTTTATAAAGTTTACAAGTAAGATCTTTTTGGAAAAGAGTGAAACATAACTTTTCTTATTAAGTTCAAAAAGACAGATTATGCCAGAAATCATAACCCGACTTTGGAAGGCCATAACTTCATTAATTCTTAATGTCTTTCAATGAAACGAATTATGAGACTTAGGTCTATGTGTTACCTTTCCAACCACTATTGATTACACTACCTCATTCAAAGTTTAAGACCTTCAAACTACTGTTTCAAGACACGCGTGTCAACAACTATAGTTGTTACACACTTATTTTTGTAAATTCGTTATAAAATACCAAACCACCTCCATAATTTATAAAATATAGATGGAAATCTTTCTAAGATATTCTGTATCTTGTGGTTAAATGAGATTTACCAAAAGTGTTTTAGTATAGTTAGTTAAAATGTTACAGTAGTCCTAAAAAATCTGGGTCAGAGTTAACAATAATTTCATTAACATTGTTTAATTCGAACTTTTAACACTACAATCTAGCAATGTGATATAATAAAAACAATGCATGGATACAATAAGAAGTAAATAAGTTTTTGGGGTTTACCTACACGGTTTATGGATAAGTATGATGGTTGTGAAATGGACTTATACGAACCCGAAAGATATAAAACCCTAGAATTATACCACCAAAAACCTAGAAATCCTTAACAACCCTTGAAAGATTGTTATGCCCTTGAGTTCAGCTAAATACGTAGAGATAAAAGTGTTGTGTTTGTGTGAGTTGAATGGAGGAATAAAGGGTGTTATTTATAAGGCAAAATGTGGAGTAACTAGCTAGTTTCTTTAACTAACCAAGTTGTAATGTGTTAAGTTGAGTTAAGGGTATCTTAGGGGACACAAAGTACTATGGGAAAGAGTTTGGGGTTGCATTATTTCGTGGGTATGATGCAAGGGATGGGGTCTTGGATGGTGATTGACCCATTGGAAGAGTGTAGGTTCAAGTCATTACACAATGTGTATATGCTAGGTTTGAAAAACATGTTATGACAATAATTGGTGACTAGTTTATTCCAAAGAGAGGGGGCCGGTTTGACATATCAAAGGGGGAGGGAAAAGAGAATTTTGAAAGTGTATAAGTATTTTGGGGCATTGGTGAACGTGGTGAATTGTGTTGGGTATTCGTGCATGCGTGCATGCAAGAAAAATGATTTACAAGTGAAAACATGCGAAGACAATAAAACGAATGAGTATGATTACAAATTCATGATTAACGTCGACTTGATCACTAACGTGAAACCCATCTATCGTGAACACTTATTAAGAAACTCGAGCAAGGCTTAACGTAGACTCTAGATTTTGCCACATCTCCCTCCCAAATTTATCCCTCTCGTTTAGTACTCTTAGTGAGATTTAGGGTAGTAATATTTATCGTGAATGATCAAGTTATATATAAAATAGCGTAGGAGTAACTGCTTAGACTAAGCATTTAATAGGAACGTTAAGGTTTAAAGAAACGTTAATGTTTAAAGTATGAGGAGAGTTATTTTGGATACCATACTTTTTTTTGATATCAGGAGACTCATCTTCACCATTCATTTAAAAGAAATCATGATCAGATTTAAGGAGTTTTGTTTTGAGTTTCACTTATTATTTGGAGGTTTTTCATTGGGTTTGATATTGAAATACAATTACATAGTTTGTTTGGTTGGTAAATAAGAAAGAGACATTACATTTAAAATATTTAGAAGGGCCGATATATAAAACTAATGCACATGGGATGTTTTTAAAACCAGTGGGGACACAATGTTGAGTTGACAAATATACCCACCCATTATTTATTGTTTTTCTTCTTCTTTATTGCATTTATCATTTCCAGTGTTCATCTTCTTCTCTAAATATCATTCATCTTCTTCTCAAAATATTATTAATCTTTTAATATTATTATCTTGTAAATTTCATCTATGTATATTTCTTCTTCCTCATTTACTTGTCTCTACTTCTTGTTGTAAGTTTCCAAATTTTTTTTTTTCTACTCATTCATATGTTTACAAAACTGATTTGGGTAATATGAATTTGAGTTAGAAATCGACGTTTTTGTGTTACAAAGATTCGGATTTCGATTTTAAAGAAGAAAAAAAATGGGTTTTTCAAGAAACGAATTTGTTTGCAGGCACAGATCTAGGCTTAAGAAAAAAATAATTATTTTATTTACTTTGTATGCAAATCTTTTTTATTTACAAAAGTTTGTTATGAGTTTGTCTTTTATAACAAAGTTAGTAAAATTGTTGTTATTTTTTTAATTGGACATCTTTTATTCTTCTTTTTGTTTCTTGAGAGTTTGGGAGGTAATTTACGCAATGAAACTTGGTATTATTTGTAGAGGGACAATAATGGTAATTACTAGTATATCTTCAAAATCCTTCGACTACAAAGCCTTGTGTGAACCAAACTGAAATGAGTTTTCTTTTTGGGATTTTTGTTTACTCCAATATTTGAATTTGCCAGCAATTGAGAAACCCTATGTTTTAAAATCATATGAACCAAACAGCCCTTAAAAGCATTTTAATATTTCACATATTTTTTATAATATAAATATCTCATGAAACAAAAAATGTTAATTTTTTTGTTAGATAAAACAAATTATACCGTCACGATCAACATTTAATTATCTTTCAATGGACGGGCACTTTGATATACTTTCGACATTTTTTTATGTTTTTTCATTTTTCTCGTTATTGAAACTTGCATGAAGAAATCACGTATGATTAAACACTAATTTGAATTTACTAATAAAATCACATATGATATTGTGTTAAATCACATATAAATTTATATGTGATTTAACACAATATCACATGTGATTTTATTAGAATATTCAAACTAATGTTTAATAATATGTGATTTTTCATGCAAAAAAAAAGACGAAAAAACGTAAAAAAACAAAAAAAAATAAACGTAAAAAAACGAAAAAAACGTTTGTCGAAAATATATGAAAGTACATATCTATAGAAAAATAATTAAATGTTCGTCGTGTTGGTATATTTTTTTCGCTTAACGATTAACGGTGTATAAGATATTAATATTTAAAAAAAAGATGAAAATGAGTTTTGTGTTTAATCTCATCCATTGAATCAAATGAAATGAGGGTAAAGTTTAATCTTAAAGTATTGCGTTTATATGGGATTAAATAATTGTCATGCCATGTTTATTACATCAATCAAACAAATTAGAAATACAAAAAGTTTAGTGGGATATGTCTTTCTCATCCTTGCTTTGACATCGACCATTAATTCGCGTTTATGGGACGAGCAGTGGCACGTTAAAGGTATTCTTAAGGATAGGTTCCCTCGCATATATGCTCTCGAAAATTGCAAATCTGTTACCATTGGAGATAAGCTGGCGCACCAGACTTTATCGCATTCATTTCGCAGGCTGCCAAGAGGTGGTATTGAAAACGCATAATTTGCTGAGTTCTCTGTTTTGCTGCAGCAGGTTGTCCTCGCTCAAGGGTCAGACCGTTGGACCGCGTGGACGGCGAATGGCTCAGGTCAGTTTTCTGTTGCTTCGGTAAGGAAGATTATAGACAATAAATTATGCTCGGGTGGAGAGAACTCTACTCGATGGATTCGTTGTGTTCCAAATAAAATCAACATTCACGCTTGGAAGGTCATGACGGAATCGTTGGCTACTAGGTTTGATATATCGAGACGGGGTATAGTTATTGATTCTATTTTGTGCGGTAATTGTGACATTGGTGTTGAGGATACTAAGCCATTTGTTCTTCACTTGCGATATGGCAACAAGTGTTCGTCGTTTAATCAACAGGTGGTGGGAAGTGCCGGATATGGAGATTGATTCGTAGGTTCGTGGAAGGGCTGGATTGGTAACATTCGAATGGCTTCTAAAACTAAACTGATGTTTGAAGGTGTGTATTACGTGATGTGGTGGCTCCTTGGTGTTGTATCTTAACAAGAACTCCCCCAGAAATCTTTGAAGGAAAGAGTCTGATTAATGTTATGTTCTTTTATGATGTTAGTTATAAATGTTTTACTTGGTTGTGGGGCTAGATGTAAAGCCTATTTTAGTTGGACGGATTGGCTTAAAAATCCGTATCTTATTTCCTTGTAATTTCTAGCTCCTTGCTAGTTCTTTTAATAATATCACCGTTCAAAAAAAAACTTTAGGGTCAAGTCGAGCTTAATCTTTTATAAATGGGTGTCGTTTAGACCGAGTCTAACAGTTAGAAAAAATGATCTTTTGTTAAGAGATTAGTTCTGTTTAGTAGAAAGTGGAAACAACCGCGATTAATGAGTATTAAGATTTTGGTACGTGTTGTTTTGGGTTATAACGTTATTATCAGGGAGGGAATTAGGGAGTCCCGTGAAGTCCCAAGACATCTATGAATATTTTCGATGTAGTGATATTTTTTGAAAAAAAAAACATCATTTTTTTCTGAATGCATCTTAAATGCTCCCCGTCTATTAAAATGTGTTTTTATTATTTACGGTTTAACAAAATTTTGTGCACCCAGTCATGGTCGTTATTCCGTCCCTTATATTAAACACTCTTCTACTTGTTTCATTTTTCATGAACAGTTTGATTTTTAACTAAGACCATCCAAATGATACAAGTATCAAGTATATTGAGGGGGCGTTTGTTTAAGCTTATATGTGGCTTATGAGCTTATTTGTGTGTCGGCTTATATTTCATAAGCCTCAAATTTGCAGCTTATTTGAAGACTTGTGGGCTTATATAATCTTATTGTGATATGATAAACTCATATAAGCTTGTAAATCTCAAAAATAAGCCTGAGAATTGAGACTTATGAAATATAAGTCGAAATCAAATAAGCCCATGAGCCCACATATAAGCTTAAACAAACACCCCGGCCCCTGATAAGACTTATAAAGTCCCATTTTATATTAGCTAGAATCTAAAACTTGCTCACTTAACTCGTGAAAATATAATAAATTCCATATTGACTACATTTTAAAACTGCAATCTAATTTTCAATTATATTACTACTTAATCTAAGGTGACCAGCCGGGAATTACTTTTTTGCACTACATAAATCTCTTGTCAACTTTTAAATTTGGTCTTTGTTACTTGGAATTTCAAGTTTTTCACTAGATTTGTAAGATTTTACGTTCAGGTTTTAATTAATTATTTAGTTATTACCTGTTGTAATATAGGAAGGTGGGAGGGCTTTGCCTAGTCTATATAATATATATAGCTTATGACTCTTTTATTGAAAGTGTATAAAGAGAGAACTAAATTTTATATTTAGAAACTAATCAATGTTTAATCAATACTTAATTTTATATTTGGAAACTAATCAATATTTAATCAATGTTTTTTGGAAACGGGGTTTTTGTTAGACCCGATCAAATCACTGGGTCACCGGTTCAACCGGTTCGACCACCGGTTCAACCCGGGTTTTCCACCGGGTCAAACCGGGTTTAAAAAATATAAAAACCGGTTTAATTTGGCTCGTTTGGTCTCTAATCGACCTGGTCGAGTTACCGGGTTACCGAGTTACCGAGTTACCGGTTCAACCAATTCGACCTTCAAAAAATATAAAAACCGGTTAATTTGACCCGCTTTCGACCATTAACCTTGATGATGAGGAAGAAACCCCACCCGATTCTTCTTTAACAAGGAGTGTGAAGCGCAGACGAACAAATCTCGTTTCACTCTTTGGCAATAACCGAGTTATTGCTTTTGGACACAACAATAATAGAGAGGATGCACAAACTTTCATGCATAATTTATTGAAAACCGTGTTTTTTATCCTGTCTTTATTTCCTTTTATTCACAATGGTGAAATAATAAATTTGAATTATCTTGTATTGTCATCAGTTTGTGTTCTGAGTGAATTTAACATTATGTTTGTATATAGTCAAACCCATCTTTATCTCTACCGCTTTATAAAACATTTAGCCCATTCTATTTTTAGAAGTCTTAAAAAATTAAGTAAAAAAGATTATTTTATTAGGAAAGTAACAAACCATATTAGTCAATGTTGTTTACCATATACGTTTTTTAATATAGTCAACTTGTAACTGCTAACATTGATATTGTCATCAATTTAGTCAAATTATAACCACTGCATTCATGTGGTCCATTAAACATTATTTAAGTGTAAACTACAAACTCAAATACTCATTGAGTATAAAAACCTAACACACTAGCAAAATTCATTACACCATTCTCATCTCTCTATTTTATCTCTCTTAAAAACACAAGCACATTTCTCTACCTTTCTTCAAACCACTAAATTCCGCCGTCTCACATATTAGATATTGCCGCCACTACCGTTTAGTTCTGCCACCACCTTTGCCAACATCATGTGCCATCAGCCGCTACCGCCACCATTATCTCCGTCGTCTGCCAAGCTAATGACCATGACTTTGGTGGACTAGGTCGTTTCAGTGTGCTAGGTGATTTCGGTGTGTTTTTTGGTGATTTTGAGCGGTTTTGGCATATCAATATGAATATTCCCATGTCCAATGTACTTTTTGTTAGATCTATATGAATATATTTTAGAGCACTTGATCTCGTTTTGCTGGGATAGCATGGATGCCAAATGTGTTAAGGAACTTACGCCAGTAATGCTTATTGGTTTTCAGAATCATCCCTCAGTTTGCATTTGCCGATTTCATTGCTAATGTTGCTACTCACGGGAGGTATAAATTCATTAGTCAATGTTCACTATAAGACTGAATGTAATGGTAAGGTCGACCTTCGGTCGGTCATCCCATGTGGAAGCAACTAAGGTCGGTCGTCCCATTACCTCGACCGAACTAGACTAGTCCCCCCAACCTTTGCAATTGTTTGGGTCGTGTAGAAGACCGAGTAAATGAAGCCGTTTCCTATAAAAAAAAAAATTTATCCCTTTATTTTCTATAAAACCCAACATCTTCTTTCCTATTTTCACACACATATACATTTTTTATCAAAAACACACACTACAATTCTCAAATTAATTCCGAGTGTTTATTTTTCGATGATACGGATGATGAAACGGAAGTGAATAGTTTACTCTTCGGTTTTTTAATAGACGCTGCTTTGGTTATTCAAGCATCTACTCCTACAATCCAAAAATACCAACGAAGCTATATGCCTAGAGATCGTTACGGTGCTCATGACCGTCTAGTGCTAGCTTACTTTGCTAAAAAACCATTTTACAACGCCTATTTATTTCGTAAACGATTCCGAATGAACCGATCGCTGTTCACCCGCATTGTTCGAGATTTGTCTGCTAACTGCCCTTATTTTCAAGAAGGGTGTGATGCTGTTGGAAAAGCTGGCATCTCTGCTTTAGTGAAGTGTACCTCCGCGATTCGCCAACTAGCATACGCTGCTGTTCCAGATTCTCTAGACGAATATTTACAAATCGGTGAAAAAACTTCTCGTGATTGTTTGATGCATTTCTGTAACGGGGTTATAGAGTTATATGGCGAGGAGTATTTGCGAAGGCCTACGCAAACTGACGTCGAAAAACTCTACGCTTTTCACGAGAACAAACATGGGT
Source organism: Tanacetum coccineum (assembly GCA_026074375.1). NCBI lineage: Eukaryota > Viridiplantae > Streptophyta > Magnoliopsida > Asterales > Asteraceae > Tanacetum > Tanacetum coccineum. The sequence continues at coordinate 19,500 of BQNB010053813.1, read as the reverse complement.
TTCCTGGTATGATAGGCAGCATAGACTGTACAAAATGGTCGTGGGCTCAATGTCCACAAGCATATCGTGCTCAATTCAGTAGGGGTGATTCCGGGTCAGAGCCATTCATTTTGTTAGAAGCGGTTGCCTCACAAGATTTATGGATTTGGCACGCCTTCTTTGGTGTTGCAGGTTCGAACAATGACGTTAACGTTTTACGTCAATCCCCTGTTTTAAATGATCTTAAAGTAGGAAAAGCACCAGAGGTTCCATTTGTGGCTAACGACGTGACTTATAAATGGGGATATTATCTTACTGACGAGATATATTCAGAATGGGCTGTGCTTATGAAGTCTATTTCGCAGTCAGGGTCAAATGATGTGAAGCGAATAAGATATAAGCAAGCGCATGAAGCAGCAAGAAAAGATGTAGAACGAGCGTTTGGCGTGCTAAAGAAAAAATGGGCTATCGTAAAAACTCCTGCACGGTCTAGGAGTCTTAAAAGGATTACGCATTTGATGTACACTTGCATCATATTACATAATATGATTCGCAAAGAAAAAGGAAAGGCAATCTCTCCTGACTTTTATCGGGAGGAACAACATCGTGAAGATGATCCCGTAAGATCGGCACAAGATAGGCTATGAGTTATCAGAGAAATACACGACGAAGAAACTCATTTTAATCTTAAAGTCGATCTAGTGAAACACATTTGGCATCGAACAAATGCAAACTAATTTACTGTGATTTTTTATCTTCCGTAAAAAAATTTTCCGTCTTTTCTTTCCTTGTATTTTCATTTCCGTATTTTAGTTTGTAATGTTTAATTATTAATGTAATGTTTTTTTTTTAAATTTTGTTCGGTCGCCTGTGCGGTCACCACTACGGGTGTTTGGTAACTGTGTGGTCTAAAAGAGAGAAAGCTGGGTTGGCGCTGACGTGACGTTGTCCTCTGCAGTCCCCACTACGTTTAGCCTCAAGAGTCTGATGTGCATGACTTTTATGTGTTTTTTTTCGGTTGTAAATGTTTTATAAATCATGCAAGTGACCACCAATACATTACACATTTATCATTACAAACTTACATGTTCCTGTTATTGTGCATTGATTTGACCGATCGACATTCCAGTGAGTATTTTTTTTTTGAACGACAAATGGAAATTTATTAAAAAAGGGCTAGAAAGAAACCAGCAGACGATATACACGCAAAAACGATCCAACAAACAAAGAACGAAAAGGAACAGAAAACTCTAACGAAACGAACTCGCAAAACAACCAAAGGCTATTAGAATAAGACAGATCTCACCGTGGCGCCAACTGAATTAACTCCCATGAACGAAACCGAACACCCGAGGCATCATACCAAAAAGTGATCTAACTGGCATTCTTTGTTTGTCTCGATAAGGCATTATGAAGAAGAATAGCTTCTTTAACAGTTCCATAATAACTCCAACTACTGCGAAGATCGCTAGAGAAATAATCTTTTCCACGAACGTCAGTTTTGCGCGAGAGAGAACAACCCGTGAATATTATTATTGGGGTCTATTATAGCTCATCGTTTATCAGAATCTATCTCGTCACTAGTTAAAGGACCAATATAATCAATCCACGAAGAACCAGACTCAACAACAATATTTAAATCATTACCCGGGGGTGTAGATGGAGGCACAATGATGGAGTCTTTTTCAGGAGCAATAACTTGCGTAACATCCTTCATTTCATTCAGTGGTAACATTTACCACAATCAACCCCTGAGAATGACTCCAAGAATCTCACCAGAATCATCCTTCCAAATTCTTCTCCGTGTCAATCCTTCTAATACACACCTTACATTATACAAGCAACCGAATCAATCACGCATCTCGTACTTCTTCAAAGCGAGTCCCACAAGATGCACTTTCCACCCCACGAAACATACCTCCTCGTCGCAAAACCGCGAACTATGAACGGCCGACACCGAAATCATTGTTAACATACTCTAGGGAAACATCTGAACACAACTATCATATCCAAATGCTCCTCATTTTCCCAAACTTTCATCCAAACTACGGACCCATCTAGCATCCTTCCTTTCCAGAGGATTAGACTCGGAATTGACCATCCATCGATCAATATAGGCGCCCAAATATCGCAAACTCAGTAGCGATAAACGATAAGTCCGATAGGATCATGAAACTCTAGAAGGGCGACACTATCACACGTTGGTAAAGACTCTGCAAGGACGACAACAACCTTCCATAGAGGACTTTTGGTTCATCAACTGTACCATATTCCGTAAACAACCCTCCTTACCCACCACCACCGAGACCATACCTCTAACTTCTCTCTTTACACAATCCCATCATGTACGTGCACCAAGCAATGCGTCCAACTGGCAGACCACGTCGGTCTATCCAACAGCACATATTTTCCTTTAGAATAAAATCGTGAGAAACACTTTACACTCCAAAAATAGTTTTCTTTTAACGTCCTTGACGTCTGCCGCTTTCTCCCTTCTGTAGTCCATAGAGTCTAATTCCCACCAAACCCAACGTCCCCAACATATCTAAGACCAACATCATCGAATCCCTCAGAAGACATATGTTTTAGAAGCTCTGAAATGACACTTAAATCTTTAACTTTAGCAAGAATACTACGCTCCATACCATCCAAATCAATACAATCGTCTACCGAGATAGACATCACCGCTTCATTACCCGCTTCCTTATATACCTTGTTACAATCCGACACCCCCACAGATTCTGCTCCAGCATTACATGTACCGTATTTGCCCGACATGTCCACTGATTTGTTGCCCAGGACCGCTTTAGCATACGAGTTAAAAGACTGAAAAACATTTTCGTTGATACTAACAGATTGAGAGTTCTAGTCGTGAAAGAAATTGTTCTTGTATGATGAATATTTTTACGCCAAGTAAATTATGCATGCAAATACACGCTTCATGCATTTTACATACTTGGATGAAATCTTGTCTTACCAAATGACAAAGTGTTATCTATACTATATTATAAAGCATTTGAGACACTTTCGTATTTAGAACGTCTGAAAATTTAGACTTTTCAATTTCTTTTTATGAAAATATTATTTTTTAACAACAAACACATCCATATGATTTTATATAACAACCTTTTGTAACAACTTTTTATTATGTGCAATCTTGACCATCCATCTCATTTTAGGGTGACACATCTTAAAGTGACATGTGTCACTTTTTAATTAAAAAAACACACCTCTATTTAAAATATTTTTTTATCTATTTATTTTTTTATAATTTAATTTTATCATATTTTTAAAATTTTGGTACTCTTTAATTCAACATTCATTTTAATATATTTTTATTGATTTTTATTTTATTTTTAATGCCTCCGAAACCACTGCTTTGCGCGAGTAACATGCTAGTCATCATCAATTCCTTTGAATTTTTCATTGTTATAAATGGCCCAAGAGTTTGTTAAATAGATAAAACACCTAAAATCTAATAAAAGGTTCATCATGAATGTATGTAACATGTTAGTCAATGATCGAAATATAACATAAAGCGAGTAATCAACTGTAAAATCCACATTGAGCATTATCTAAAGGGATTCAAAACATTATAATAAGCAACTAGCTAGATATAGTTTCTGTAAAGCAAAATTTTATGAAAATAAGAAAGGCATGGTTGGTTATATATTTGGGTACTTTAACTCCATTTGCTTTTGTTTTATGTTACGGTCAACATTAAGAGTGAATGAACTTGGACATGATGAACATAGTGGCCGATTTTATAATCTACCCAATAAACTTGTTCAAAATTCAAAGCATTGCACCAAATCTTTTGATGAATTCGATCAATGATATACATTGATTATATCCTATGGTATTAAAAAAATATTTTTTATTGTTTTCTTACTTAGTCGCTATAACCAAACCGAAGCTAGGTTGATGATCAAAGCCGTAAATTAATAACGTTTAGGTAATAAAAGCTATTTGTTGTCATTGTTAAACGAGTCGTTATGTTACGATTGAGAATTTGATTATTACATTTGTCGTGTCACATAAATACTTTGATAATTATATACGATTGAGTATATATGGTGAGGAGGATTTTCCAAAGAGGGGTTTAGTCAAAAGATGACCAAAGATATACAGTCGGTGGTGTGGAAGATTCATGCAAGCTTTTAAGATTCACTCTATCTCAATTCCATCACACCATCTATGGAATATAGAGTTGAGATCAACATAGACCCATTATTTGTCATATATCTAATGAATCAATCTCAACCATTTATTTTTTAATCAAAAATAAAAAACTCACTTTCCACTTCTTTTTTAAAAATAAAATATCTTATAAACGGTAAATCGTCACACGACAAAAAATACACCATCACGACGAATATTTTTTTATCTTTCAGTAGACGGGTGACACGATATACTTTCGTGAAACTTTTTTTCGATTTTTTTTTTCAGTCACGAATTGCGAAAATCATATATGATTCGTTACGAATCATATATGATTTCATAAAATCATATATATGATTTCATGAAATCATATATGATTTCATAAAATCATAATATATGATTTGTGATTCTAACGAATTTTTTTTCAATTTTGTTTCAGTCACGAATTGCGAAAATCATATATGATTCGTATAACGAATCATATATGATTTCATAAAATCATATATGATTTCGTAAAATCATATATGATTTCGTAAAATCATATATGATTTGTGATTCCGACGAACTTTTTTTCAATTTTGTTTTAGTCACGAATTGCGAAAATCATATATGATTCGTCATACGAATCATATATGATTTCATAAAATCGTATATGACTTCATAAAATCATAAAAAAAAGTTCGTCGAAAGTACATAGTGTCGCCCCTCTATAGAAAGATAATTTAATTCTCGTCGCGATGATATGTTTTGCGTAACGGTTAACAGTGTGTGAGATATTTAACTTTAAAAAAAGGTGGAAAGTGAGTATTTTTATTTTTGATGAAAAAAATGAGTGGCTAGGATTAGTTCATTGGGTCTATGACAAATATTAGGTCTATATTGAACTTTTGTCATGGAATATAACCATCTATTTATCTAAAAAAACGTTTTTTTTTTGTAATACTATTTACCCTTTACCTAAAGGAATATAACCATCTATTTATCTAAAAAAACGTTTTTTTTTGTAATACTATTTACCCTTTACCTAAAGGAATATAACCATCTATTTATCTACGATGTTACATAAATTTTTTTTTTTTAGAACGACAACTATTATAAAATCAACTAGCAAGAAGCTAGAAAAAGAATTACAAAGAGATCAAATAGGGGTGGAGCGCGAAACAATATCGTCAAAAATAACATCTTTACAGTGTGTGAAAGACAAGAGAATTGGATACTTGATTCCACAGTGTGTGAAAGACAAGAGAATTGGATACGTGTCCTAACGAGATCAATTGACGATCTCTTAGGCCAAGACTCAATAAGTGCGTTTTGTTCTAGTAATCGGAGCTGAGCAGGACAGCCACCTGTTCAATATCACTAACTCGGAAGTGAGAAAGTCAATAGATAACGGTGTTTAAGTCTCCGTGAGAAATTGAAACATAAATCTTTTGAGAAGATTCTGAGTGGCTAGGAGGTGTGCATTGTACATCAATCACTAGGGTCTTATGATGTCCGATCTCATGTCCCAGCAATCATCTTAGTAATGTCGGGCAACATAATGTTTTTGACCCCCCTTTTCTCTGCTAGTGTATGGAGGGCTCTCTTTCTTAAACGCCTTTATCTTTACATTTTCCTTTTAATTCTTCAACCTCTTTAGTGCTTACCGAGACTTCATGACTAAACCTGTTGGTTAATCCAGTTCCTATGCCTCCATCTCAGTCGGATCAACTTTCCCTATTCTCAATTTTACTCCTTGACATATATACCTAAGGCCTTCTACACTAAACTTAGTGGGTTGTCCCTGGGTAATCCCTCTGAATATAAGCTGGATCATTGGGAAATAGTACTTTACCCTTACCAACCTTATAACACCAATTAAGTAAAATCATGGATCGGTCTTGGTACAGTTCTCCTTTCCATAAAACCAATTGAAAATTCAATTAAGTACTTATGATAAAATATCTAAGTCGTTATGTACCTCGATGGTTTTTGACATTTTTTCTAAGAAACGCTCCCACTCAACTGTGCGTTCGAATTCGAAATGTTTTCGCACATGCGTTGAGGTCGTAGTATATGAGTCCCTAGTAATCACGTTATTATTAGTACACATATTTTTAATCACATTTTTCTCCCCTTATTCAAAAATTTTTAAAACCCTTTGACATTTGGATATCAATTGTTTAAAAATGTTATAAAATTTAGGAGAAAAGGTGAGGCCTTAGATCTCTGCAAGAGTGTAGAAGCATATAATATTAATCTGCTCTCCCTCATTCGTGTTGAGGGATGTAAATTACCTCTTACACTTAATCATCAAAGATTAACTACTTACTAATTGTATCAAGGTAATTATTCACAATAATAAATAAAAATTGACCTTTGATGTAACACGATTCGTCACGTAGGTCTGATGATCAGCCTGTAGTCAATATCTCTTATTCTTCACTCCACAAAGCTTTCTAGACTTCGATAGATCCTTCTTTCGGTATCTTTTCTCGATTGCAGTGATGAAGTCTTTTCTTTCTTCTCTTCATCCTCAGACCACTCCTATCTCCATCCCTATTGACTGAACTATGAAAGCTTTAACCATGTGTCCGTTTTTCCATGACTCCTTTAGTCCAACGTCCATCACTAAACTTGTGTAGCTCATTCAGCCTCATTAACTTTCTTTGATCATTTCTGTCTCTGTAGACAACGACTCTTGGCTTAGGGACAATCGTGTAATCTTCTTTGAAGTAATAGTCGGCTGCATCATCCCAACTGGACTTCAATGTTGATCTTGTTTGATAACTTTCAATCCCTGAGTGTAAAGTCCTCCCACACGATTCCTTATCACCAAGTTTTCCTGTATCCCGACATGTTGATTGCTGTGTGAAGACTAGTGTTGTCTGTCTGGGCAATGTTGAGCTTTTCCTTGAAGTATTGATAGGAACAGAACCTTCAAAATCAATTTGGAGAAGATTTCTAAAATCACTTTTCTGAGATCTTGTACACTTGGTAATCAGCACGGCGTAGAAATTATCTCTCTTATGTAGTTGTATTCTATTTTATCGAATACCTTGACACTGATCACACTGAGAGAATTTCGCAGCTGCGATCTGACTACTGCTTCACGATCAGCAAGTGCTCACTGTGTTTATTGATGTAGAAATTCCTTACTCCTCTAAACCACCAGTTATGATGCCATAGACCGCATTGATTCATATTCCGCGTTCACTTTCACCCACAAAGGAGGAACAATTCTTCAAGGCCAAAGTCTAGTAACAAGCGTCTATTGAGCTGGATATGGATAAGGCAATTTTTTCGCTCTTTGTCACCTGCAGAAGATAATCCAGAACCCGTTATTGAAGAAGAATATGTGGTTGAATAGTTACCTGACCGGTGGTCCTCCCTAAGGCAGTGGTTCATAATATTATTCATCGGAATTTGATGACCTCAGGATTACTCAATAAACTATACTTGTCAACAGCTTAATGGCAATCATCCATCTGATATAAAGAAAGAACGGCTGTTCTTCATGAAAGGCTTTAACAAGGTTAAAACCTGTACCATCTAAATCACTTTGCAAAGCTTCTTTTCTGATCGTAACTGCAAACCAATTGATGAATGACCAATATCATATGTCTTCCTTTGAAGCTTGTTCTCCTCAGGAACTTTATACGTTGTGGCGTATGTATTTGCCCAGTTTTTCTCTGGTTCCGGGAAATCATTCGGGGAATGGTCCATTCTGGTTCAGGTGTACAGGTCTCCTCCTGACTCTGGAAATCGCTTAAACACGTAGTTTGTCGACATTGTCCTTGAATGAGAGCGTTGTCAGTGTCCTCCCTATCTAGTCATTCCCTTCATACCTCATTGAATGTCATCTGAAGATTGTTCATAAATGTTCTGATATCGGATGAGATCGTGCATCGAAAGTCAGCACATCATCACTTGTGTTAGTGAACTACCTCCAGTTTGAGTGAAGAGCTGGATGTTGTTTGGAAGCAGATGCATCAGACTCCCTTGGTTTCTTTGAACTTTGGTCATCATCTTTCGGAGGAGGTTGAGCTGACCCAGAAGCGGCAGAATCAGATCTTCTTCTCTTTGTTGACCTACCCTGGTTTGTTGATCCACTGAAGGGCCCATCATCATCATCATCGTCTCAAATCCATCACTATCATGCTTTCTCTGTGGTCTTTTAACCTTGTCCTGCAACTTCTGATCCATGGCATCTTCATCTTCTATCAAGCTGTCCATAAGACATGTAAATAGATGGTAGTTGGCAGTATTTCTGTTTGCAGACTTGATACTTATTCGTATGTGTTTGAAGATAGACTCTTTAGATCAAATTCTTCAAGATCACTTTCATTGACCTGATGGAGTAAGTTAAATCTTGTTTCCCTCACCTTGTTTCCTTTTTGGCTCGATAATCTCCTTCGTACTCTTTTCAAATTCTTATTCTTGACAACTGAGGACCAAGGCAAACACAAGTATTTCAAAATTCTTCATATAGATTTCATAAAATCATAATATATGATTTTGTGAATTCTAAGACGAATTTTTTTATCATCTTTGTTCATCCACGAATTGCGAAAATCATATATGATTCGTTATAGCGAATCATATAAGATTTTCATAAAATCATATATATTTCGTAAAATCATATATATTTCGTAAATCGATATATGATTTGTGAATTCCTACGAACTTTTTTTTCAATTTTTGTTTTTAGTCACTGAATTGCGAAAATCATATATGATTCGTCATACGAATCATATATGATTCGTATAACGAATCATATATGATTTCATAAAATCATATATGATTTCATAAATCATATATGATTTTATAAAATCGTATATGACTTCATAAAATCATAAAAAAAAAAGTTCGGTCGAAATACATTAGTGTCGCCCCTCTATAAGAAATAAAATTTAATTCACGTCGCTATAAAAAAAAAGCGATATATGATTTTAGCGTAACGGTTAACAGTGTGTGAGATATTTAACTTTAAAAAAAGGTGAAAAGTGAGTATTTTTATTTTTGATGAAAAAATGAGTGGCTAGGATTAGTTCATTGGGTCTATGACAAATATTAGGTCTATATTGAACTTTGGCAAGGAATAATAAACCATCTATTTATCTAAAAAAACGTTTTTTTTTGTAATACTATTTACCCTTTACCTAAAGGAATATAACCATCTATTTATCTACGATGTTACATAAAGTTTTTTTTTTAGAACGACAGCTATTATAAAACCAACTAGCAAGAAGCTAGAAAAAGAATTACAAAGAGAATCAAAAATAAGGGGGTTGCAACCAACTATCCCAACTAAAAGTACAATTACATCTAGAAAGCACCATTGAAATAGCGCGAAACAATATCGTCAAAAACACCACCTTTTACGAGAGGCTTCCGACGAGTAAGAGCAACTATTGACGAAACTTCCATACGCCCAACCAAGTTATATAAAGTACTCCTTCCACAAAATCTTTAACTTTAGATCTTAAATAGCTGAATAGAACCAATTCAGCCAATCAGCACTATGAACCAATGAGCGTCCATAGATAGATATTTCACCAGCGGCATACGAGCCTGACCGAATATCGTAGCCTATCTGCAACTGAAGAACAAGTGCGAGGAATCTTCTGAGCAGATGAAGGAGCAAAGCGACCATAAAAGATCAGAACTAGTGACACCACGATGTTGAAAATTGAGATCGAGTAAGCAACCGATCCAGAAAACCTTCCAAAGCAAAAACATTTATTTTTAATTGGAACATAATATAACCCCATCTAGTAGCATAGGTGGCTTTCGGCAAGAACATTTCATCAAGAAGAATGCGAACAATCTTTGACTCGAAAAACATCTTCTCCATTTAAATATCCCACACCCATCTTTCCTCCCATATTAGAATAACAAATGTCCCTTCAATATATGGTTTGAAGAAGAGCTAATTGAGAAGATGTTCAACCACCTCCTCTAACAAACGACGAAGAGAAGATGGTAATCGAGAATTGCCTATATCAGCCACCTTACAATCTTAAATAATCTCCAAAGCATAAATTCGTGGAAAACATAACACTAAGAGAGTGTCATCAATCCAAAACTTCACTTCCAAAATTGCTTGCGTAAACCAATACCCACAACGAGATATTAAACAGTGAGAAAATCAGGTCCACACGCACGATCTTTAAGCATATCACCTCCCGAATAATGATTTCCAAGTCGGTAACGAAACGGAGATAATTTTTATAATAGGACCATGCATTAACATGATGAGACGACACCACAATGAATTATCCCGTGATAATGAATCTCCAAACCCATTTGAAAAGAGCGCCCATTGAAAGCATAAAAACTTGAACCGCTAAACCTCCATACTCTTGGAGCCAATGAACCATGGCTCCATTTGATTCACGAACGTATATTCCTCTCGTCGCATTGAACACGCATTGAAAAAATTTCTACGTATGGACTCCATCGTTTGTAACTACCGACTTAGAGAACCTTTATAGAATGGACAAATATAAATAATGTCCACACCCAAGAACGACTTTAAAAGAGTAAACCATCTCCAACAGATAAAGTTTTTAAATTTTTCCAATTAGATAACGATCCCTTAAGTTTACCAATCGTATCAGCCCAAAGCCTGATAGAGTCGCAGCAATTACCTCAACCTCACCCCTAAGAAATTAAAAGTGGTTTCATAGTCGAACAACCCAAAATATAAAGCTGCAGCATTAACATCCTCACTTCGAATCCCGACTCCAAGAAGGTGACTTTTCTTAAGATTGATCGAGAGGCCGGACAACAAAGAAAAACAATGAAGAATGTGAGTAATACCAGATAGATTAGCAATAGACCTACGTCCCCCCCAAAAAAAAATCCAAAAAAATTTAAAAAAGACCGCATTATCCGCATAAAAAAGATAAGAAATATTAAGAGACGAACCAATTTTGATGCCCTTAAATTGGCATTTTGAGTCCGTTTTTGGTTATTTTAGCTCGTTTTTAAAGGTAAAAGGTATGTGTAATTAAGCACATACCAATCTCTTTGCTTCAACCCACAATGAAATTGGAATTCGGACGTTGGACTACCATTAAGGAGGACCGAAGCCATACCAGAGTGTAAACAACCCCGAATCCACGAGCACCATTTAGAACCGAAACCAAAGCTCTAAGCACATCTTCTAAAAAATCTCACCTTATCGAATCATAAGCCTTGGCAAAATCAACTTTAAACACCATGGCTTGTTGTTTCTTATGCTTGCCTATCCAATCTGTTTAATGATTTTTAACGATGTTGAATTAATAATTATAATGTTATTACACTATCGCCACCAAGATTTACTATAAAATGTACTTTTGTCAAAAAAAAATCAGTTTTTCACGTCTTTTTTTCTTTTCGTTTCTCGTTGATAAAATTTGCATGATAAATCACATGCAACTTAACACGAATTTGAAAATTTGAACAATAAGAACCGTAGTAAATTGAACATAACTCTTTTTACAGAATTCTAAAAGTTTCACTAGTTTTCTTCATAAACAGTAGACATTCATAATTTTTTAACCATATACAATACATTATATTTCAACTTTTAGGCTAGAGCGGTTAATTCGGCGAAGTTGGACAAAATACGAAAATACTTCAACTTTTTGTGGGTATTAGTAATTTACACTATTAAGTCATATGTGATTTATAGTGCGAGTTTAATAAATCTCATATGATTATTGATTCATGTTAGGTGACATTAAATTGAACATATGCGTTTACTAATTGTGTGACTGAAATTGTTTTATTCAAAGTATGTATTTTTGTTGTGTTTATTCACATATAATTATATCTTTTCATTTCCAATTACATGCAAGCAGTGCCGTTTTTAGGTTTGTGAAGGCTCTGTGCGAAATTACAAAAATGAGGCCATCCAAAAGAGTTCAACAATCTTGTAAGCGAAATAACAAATACAATTCGAACGTATTATGTAAACAAAGTCATTCTCTAAGCATTTTTCGTTGCAAATTCTACAATAAATCTTTGTAGTCAATTCTCTTCAACATGTCTTGCTCAATTGATATCATTTCTAATCCATTAAACCTTTCTTACGACATTGTAGAATGCAAAGTTTTTATTAACTTCAATTTAGAAAAGCTTCTTTCAGCTGAGTCAACGGTGACGGGAATAGTTAATAATATTTTATACACAATACTTGTGTTAGGAAAGCAATCCAAATGTTTAACAAATTGTAAAATACCAACATGTCCTATTTTTTATTTAGGCATCGAGTGAACTAGCAATTTTAACTCCACGTATAAGTCAATTCCATTGATATCATATACCTCATCGTGTTTTAGTACAGCCTCAAGACGTAGGAACAAGATTTTAAATTATTATCTGTTAATAACCACAATTTTTTAGAAGTAGACAAAAAATCAAAAGTTTTTTCGTACTCTTGATATTGCTCAAATCTACTATTAAGTGAAAAAATTGATTGATCAGCAACACATAAGAAATAGTTTTATTTTCTCAAGAAATTGTGGAATGCTAGATACCGCATCATTTTGATTCTCATCAAAATGCCTCTTTTTATAATTTCAAGCTTCCGAACAAAGACTTGATCTATATTCATTTCTATAGCTATTTCTCTAGTTAGAAAACACAGTTTCTTTATAAGTTTTAAAGAAAGAAACTAAATCTTATATCTTTTTCATTTCATCATCAATTATCATATTTTTTTATTGAGAAATTCTTTTTTTTAACGACGAAATTATTATAAAACTAACAAGACGCTAGGAACAAAATTACAAGGAGGATATAGGGTTTTGTAACCACAATGTCCAATCTAGCCTAGACATTTTAAATCTACTAGAAAGCCAATCAAAAGAGTTAACAACAATGCTATCGATAATGTGACAACAACATGAGTTACATATCGTCTTATTTTCTCATCAATTCTCGCGTGAGTAGTTATCAGTCTTTTATGCTGATTTTGATTTTGATTTAGACATATTGTCCTGTTATTAGTTTCATCCAAAATAAGCATGTTCTAAAGTAAATAACCACTTTGGTTGCGGCCCAGTGTGTCATGCCTTCAGAGGCTAGCTGACCAGATTTAGCTTATGAGCTTAAATTAGCTATAAGCTCACAAGGTATAGAATGTTCTAACCATCTGATTTCTATGTTATGCAAGATGTACAGTATTAACCCATGGAATACGGGTATTAACACAGAATTAAATGGTATTATAGCGAATTAGAAGGTGTCAATGCTATGTAAGTAACATCTTTGTGCTGGCATTATTTCTTCATATCATCCATTCACAATCAGTTAGAACTCGATAGTTTAGTGTCCTGATTTTAACAGTTATATGCTGTCATTATTTCAGTGTTGCAAAATGAAGCCACAGTTGATTTATTTGCAGTGGAGATACAGATACATAAGCAACCTCTTATATATGGCTTATGATATATGTACCCCCCTGAAACACCGTTTGTACCCCACGAGTTTTTTGCGATTTTTTTTTTGTATTTTTATAATTTTGTATATGTTATAAAACTGTGACACGGAAAAAACGGAACGAAAAATATAAAGTTTAACAGGTCAAAAGTATGAAACTGTCAAAAATTACGGACAGAAACTGATAAAAAACTGCGTTGCACTGTAAAAATGAGGGTACAAAAAGAATCTTTTGTACCTTTTGGCACTATGCAGTGGGTCAGGGGTACCAATAAGGGTACCCCTTATATATAGGAAAAGATCATCTCATGTTCAAAATGAACATGAGAGGGTAATGTTGAGTATGTTGTGAGGAGAAAAAAAGAAGTGAGCCATAATTGTAATATTTTTATTTTATTTTATTTCAAGTCTTTACTCACACAAACTCAACATGACATCTCATGTTCAAAATGAACATGAGAGGATCTTTATCCCTTATATATTGATATGAATAAAGATGTCAGTTGTAAAGGTGTTTAAGACTTTCAGCCTCCAAGAATGCCAATCAAGATTTCCTTAAAGCCACTACATTTTGATGTTTCCTTCAAATGTAACTACTCTAAACATACTTAGCTCTAATAACCTATTATGTATCTCTTTTGTCTACAAACGACTACAAATGTGGCCGTGATCAGCAGTATAATGAGTTGATTACATAACATACATAACACAGGTAATCAAAATCACCGTCCGCCAAACATCCCGCAGCAGAGCATGGGCAAACAAACTTGTTATACACACTTAGTAAGATTTGAGCAAATGAATTCAAAACCAGTTGCCTCGGCACTAAGTCAATTTAAACATAAAAACCCGATTCAAATATCTTAATCTTCAACTCTTATAAATTCTCATCTTCAACTAGGCCTCAAACATAACAAAATGTTAAAACGTTTATATGGTCAAGAGTCAAAACTTCATATACTACTACGACTCTGAAATTCGGAAAATCAGATATTAAACAATATTTTGTAGATAAAGAAGAAAAAAAGGAATAAAGAGAGAAAAGTATATATAAATAGAAAGGAGATTAGTATTATGCAAGTTGGTTGCTCCCACTTGCATGTCCGGCGTAATCCCTGTGTTTGTTCCTCTTTAAACTTTTCCATTATTTCCACCATTTCATTACTCTCAACTTGCTTTGCTTTGCTCCCCCCCATTCCTCACGCTATCCCATTCTTTTCCATTCCATTTCCATCTATATATAATACAAATCCTTATTATCACCATCTACTAGCTATCAGCAACTCATAAACATTTATAAAAAAAACCCTACAAACATGCCTTCATCTATCAAAATCCAAAGAATCCACCCTACAACAACCACAAACACCACTACATCACCACCCATTAACCACCTTAAACAGCCTTCATCAACCACTATATGGAGACCTTCATCTTCCGTTAACATCCCTGAAGATCTCATCCATAACCACACCCATGCAGTGGGCCCCCACCAGTGTTCCTCAGCGGTTGTGCAAACCATCTCAGCTCCTGTGGATGCAGTCTGGTCTGTTGTACGACGTTTCGACAACCCACAAGCGTATAAACATTTTCTTAAAAGCTGTCATGTGATTCTAGGTGATGGTGACGTGGGTAGTTTACGGGAAGTACACGTGGTGTCTGGTTTGCCTGCTGGATCTAGTACTGAAAGACTTGAGATCCTTGATGATGAACAACATGTTTTGAGTTTTAGTGTTGTTGGTGGTGATCATAGGTTGCAAAACTACAGATCGGTGACGACGTTACACGCCTCACCGATCTGTGATGGGACGACTGTTGTTGTTGAGTCGTATGTTGTTGATGTTCCGTACGAGAATACTAAGGATGAGACATGTGTGTTCGTTGATACTATCGTACGATGTAACTTGATTTCCTTGAAGCAAATTGCTGAAAATTTGGCCAAAGAACTAACTAACAGTAAATAAAACTGTATTCAGCTCGACTCCACTCGACTTGTGTATTAATCTGTTTGGTTGGTTGTTGATCTTTTGTTTTTTCATGTATTTAACTTTAATCTATGATGTGGTAGAGATTAGGGATCAATTTTACGAATTTCGTTTTTGTTGTTCATTTTTAGGTTTTTGTTTTATTTTGTTTGTTCATATGAATTTGACTAGTGTTTTTTCATGGTTGTTTCATGTACCATTTAGAAGAGAAAAAGAATAGAGGGTTGCATGAAGTATATAGTATGTCGACTATTTATTTACCTTTTCCACTTTAAGAATTGTAATATATATCGATCTATTAATTATTGGTTTGTTAGATTTTGAGGCTCGTATCTTTGATCAATCGCCATTACGTTGAAATGCTTATAATAGGGAGGCATGAGCCCTTAGAAAATAATGTTTTTATTTTGTGTGTGTAGAACTATACAAAACTTGGCATAATGATACTTCTGTGGTTGATGATGGACGGCTGGCCCGACATGGGCGTGTTGGATAACTATCGTAGTTTATTTATTATGTTTTATTAGCATATAAGTGTTGGAGTCATTGTTTATGATATGTGTTTGAGTCATGTTAGGATACGTCTTGTGTTTGTGAGAGTTATCTTATAAACTACAGTGATATTTAAGGTGTCATAATGTTATAAATCAATCAATCAAGTTTAAAGATCAAATAAATATGTCGCTTTTTTCTTCTCTTTTTATTAAAAAAGCTTGCACGCGTTTGAAGTGGTGCTAATATCAATACAACCCAACAGGGTCGTATCACATATATATAGTTCATAATTGTTGAATAAAACAAGTATAACTTTAGTTAGATAAAAGGTTGTTGGAAGGTGTGTGTTTTGGGGTGTGGTGGCATATTTGGTTATTTCGTAATAAGTGTGTTTTTTGCTCGGGATCTTCTTCTAAGGAATCGATCTTTGAAGATGTAGTATCGCGATCTTTTTATTGGAGTCGGTATAGATGTAATGTTTCTTTTAGTTGGGTTGATTGGTTAAAAAATCATCAACTTGTGTCTTTGTAATTGTCTAGCTTCTTGCTAGTTCTATTAATAAAGTGCCGTTAAAAAAAAAAAAAAAAAAAACTTTAGTTACAAGGTATAGTGGCATAACCCAGCAAGGTAATTAATTCAGAGGGTGAAAGCTAGGAATCTTAGGCATGCAGAGTTAACATCGCATTTTGTTTAAAAGTAACATTAAACTTAAGATTAATCCGGAGGAAAAAAAATACATCAGTATATATGGAACAAGCGGGAGGTAATTAAGCTAGTTAGATATTCCAATTGTATATAACAACTAGTAGCATATACTGTATATTTTATTAACCAATATTATAAAAATTTGAACATATATAGCAACTTGTTTAATTTCGTAGCTGGGATATAGATTCATGCATACACACATTGCATTGCACATACACGCATACAGTGATATCATAAGTTAATTAATATATAAGTTATTATTCATCAAACATTATTTGAAAAGTGAGCACTTTTCAAAACAACTTATGATGTTGATGAGAATATGAGATCGTATATATTGACCATTGCATTGATTATTGTTTGAAATATTAGGACAAAATTAAGTTTATTCTTGCGATTGCACAATTGATTCTAAAACTTTATAATTCTCTTTCAATTCATTACCACCTCATATTGCTATTTTGGGTTTTGTGTTTAGTATGCTTTACAAACCAAAAGTATAATGACTTAGGGGCTGTTTGTTTGACCCCTTTTCAAGATTGGTTTAGGATGAATACCAAAATAATTAGTTTGGTATGTGGGTTTAGATACGAAAGTAAAAGTGTAGGAATAAGAGCGCAAGGTGGAATGGTAGCAGCACACACTTAATAATATCACAATAACTAAAACACATTTTCAGCTACAACTATAGGTGCAAGTGAGTCTTATAACACATCACCAAAATTACATAACTTTCTTACAAAACAAAATATATAAGAAGACCTGGCGAGAAGACGAACAACGAGCGAATGACACAACCATGGTGCATTATGGAAAAAAATCCTAATGACATTTCATTGGGTGCTTGCACATTGCACTCTACAATGAAGCAATATACATACGAAACCAGTATACCGAATATGATTTTAATAATGTATATCAAATAAACATTTTTATTCAATCTGGAAAAATTACGTTGTTAATTAAGTTAGGGGTTTTCAAGTACAATATAAGATTTTTTAGCCAAATAGTAGTATTCAGTATAACATAATTTGAAACATTAACTGTATATTTGAATAACCGAAACTACATTTTATAAGACATCGCAATGGGGGGTAAAGCCGCTGGGAAGCGAGCTTCATTCGAGGTCGGTGTTATCGTGGAAGTTGATTCTAAAAATGTTACTAATGAGACGGGAAAAACATAATAGAATGTCAATAGGACGGAAACATTTTACGACCACAAAGCAAAGTTCAACTGATAATATACTTAATTGTAAGTGTGCTCGAAAATAAATATTCCCTTGACAAACTGTGTCCAGGATCCAGTTAAGAAATAGATAGTGATTCTTTAAAGTTAATTTTTCTGATTTCGATATATAAAAATGAAAAGAACTTTTTGTCTTTTTCTCTTGCGGTTTATATGACACCAAATTAAAAGTTGAATGACATCTCTTGGGAGACTCAGTGATTTTTAAGCATTTTACAAATTCTGATAAATTTGTTGCAAATTATCTTCAAAATTAAATTGGAGTCTTTAAAATATGTGTATATATTTTTTTTTGAACGGCGACTTTTATTAAAAAAAACTAGCAAGGAGCTAGAAATTACAAAGAAATAAGAGCGGGTTTTTTATCCAATCGTCCAGCTAAACAAAAGTATTGCATCTATACCGTAACAGTAATTATAGAAACTACAAATATCTCATCAAAAATCGTTTTCTCCTTAGATTTGGGCTTGGCCTTCGAACATCTTATTATTACGAAAATTCCATAGAGCACCACATCACAAAATATATACCTTGGAGCATGTTTTATTTTCTTTCGGCAGTTTTACATTATCGATCCAAGACCTCCATTTCGTAAAGAGTTAAAATCCATAAAAGGCAGTCCACCACCGATTTATTAATTTAGAAAATCTAATTTGCCGTGGTACAAGGATAACAAATGATCATTGGTTTCATCCCGACCATCACCAACTTAAACAAGTTAGAGACTCATAATATCTTAATACCACGTCTGGGAAATGTTATATTAGTAGGTAAAAGAGTTCCGTCATTTCCTTCCAAGCGAAGGTGTTCACTTAGTTGGGAACTTATCGAATCACTAAGTCTTTAGATCTCCTTTCGGTAGTAATCGCGTATCTTATCATGTTTCTTGACGAAGCCACGGTTTATAAAGCCACCAGACTTGTTCAATGTCCATGACATGAATAGGGACTGAGTAAGCACCACTAGGGTTTAATCACTTTCGCTAACTCTTCAACTTGAGTGTGGTTCCAGCCCTCCTCTCGGATGTCTACGAAACGAATGGTAAAGACTAGGATGCGCAAGTTTTTGACCTACTGTAATTTGTTTGCTGTTTTCGAGAGCATACGCTCTAGGGAATCTATTATGTGTATATTATACGAGGAATAAGTTGCCACTTTCACATTATTAAAACCTAAAATTACAACTTAGTGTTTGATTCGTTATAATAGTTTTCATTTCTTCCAATTACTCAATGGCGGCTATCACAAAATTTCCACAAACAAGATCAATCTAATCCTTTAATCCTTAGTGTTTGATTCGTTATAACCCCTGAAATTGGGATCAATCATTTATTGATTTGATCTCATATCAAGCGTGTTAGACGAATTCTCATCTTTGGATCTAAGGGTTTAGATCTGTTCTTTAATCGATTCCGTTTCCGTTTCCGTTTCCGTTTATCTCTCGCCATCATTAATCCCTTCTTCATCTTGGTATTACAAATCTACTGCCGTCATCTTGCCGATCTAGAACT
>BQNB010053812.1:23159-39826 GCA_026074375.1 Tanacetum coccineum | reverse complement strand
ATACCGTTGTCCCTGCCGGCCCTTATGCGGTTCACTGGGGAAACTATATCGGGGAGATCATCAGGACGATACCTTTGCATCACCCTTCATGGCAGAAGGTCCCGGCGGAGGACAAGGTGGCGCTCATGACTACTCTTGGGGTCAGTTATCCTTTTATGTTTATTTAATTATCGTGTTCATTTATTTAATTATGTATATTTATCTAAATTCGTTTATTTATTTATATCATATAAATAAATAAATAAATTTAAATAAATATATAAATTATATTTCTAACTCTGTTTTCGATGTGTTGTATATGATTGCAAAAAACGTATAACCTGCAGCCGCATATGAGATCCCCGCAATGGTCTGTCATCGATGCATACATCCAAGCTCAATTTCAAAAAGCATACAACACCAATAAAGCGACCTTGAAGAGAGATCATTGGATCAAAGACCCCGTTACTGGCACTTATGACTTGGATGAGATTAGGAGGAACAAACCCGATGAGTACACGCCTGACCAGTGGGAGGAATACATCAAGTTCTGAAATGACCCAAAAAACATTCAGCGAGCCGAAACAAATTCCCAAAATCGGGCCAAGAGCAAAGTCGTATCACGACAGGGATCTCGATCGATCGCTCGCACTCGACATGAGATGGTAATTATTATTATTGATTTTCATACATATATATCTGATTATACAATTTGGTGTGTTGTGATTTGTCATTTTTAATTATATTAATCTTATATGCGTGTGTATGTATAGGGACAAGCCTCCGCCATACAGGAGTTGCCGTCGCTGGTGGATACGTTTTATCGTATGCACACGGTTAACGGTGTATTCGCAAATGCTGAGGAGGCCCGGATGTATGTAAGTATTCTTTCAAAACACCATAATGAATCATCGATTAATAATGTAGCAACCCGACAAATATATTTACTATCTTATGTTATTGTCACTACATAGGATGAGATGTTGAGGCTGCAGGCGACGGGTGGTACACCGATGAGCAGATCAACGCAATTGTTCGAGGGGGTAAGCAAAGGGGCCACATTCCCGGCTTGGGTCCGGTATTACCCAGATACGTGACATCTAGGCCGAGCTATTCCGCCACTGTTGACCAGTCTTCTAAGGACGTCTCTTTCATGATGAGCTTGATGAGAAGCGACAGTGGTACGCGGATGCCTTTGCCAGGTATGATTCGGGCGGTGCCAGTGGGAGTGGTGCCGGTGGGAGTCGCGGGACTGATGAGGGCGATGCTGATGAGGGGCTTGATCTGGTTGTCGATGACACGAGTTAGTCGTGTTACATTTATCATTTATGTTATATATCCATTAGTATGGTACATTTAAACGCTTGTTTCCCTAAACTATCATGTGCACCTATTTCGCTTTTGGACGATTTCGTTATATTAGATTTTGGTTTTGGTACAAGTTGTGGTGTATTTTGTATTGCGATCCATTTATTTTGTATTTGTGTTTTGGTGCAAGTTGTAGTGAGTGTATACAGGTTTTGCTACAGGTTTGTTATTTGGTAGATTTTTTTCGGAAAAATTCTGGAAAACGCCTGCTGTGCAGGCAGCATATTAAACAAAATAGCATATTAAAAAAAATAGTAATGTACTAACTTTTAGTATATTGTGATGTAATAGATTTTTTTTTTGTAATGCAATAACAAAATATATTGTAATGCAGTAACTTTTTAATTGAGATGTAATAGAATTTTTAAGTGTAATGCACTAACAAAATACATTGTAATAATACATTGTGATGCACTACCTTTTTAACTATAATGTATTAACTTCTAGTATACTGTGATGTAATAGATTTTTTTAACTGAGATTTGCTAACTTTTTAACTGTAATGCAGTAACAAAATACATTGTAATGCATTAACTTTTTAATTGAGATCTAATAGAATTTTTAAGTTTAATGCACTAACAAAATACATTGTAATACAGTAACTGACAACATACATTGTGATGCAGTAACTTTTTAACTGTAATGTACTAACTTTTAGTATACTGTGATGTAATAGATTTTTTTAACTGAGATGTGCTAACTTTGTAACTGTAATGCAGTAACAAAATACATTGTAATGTAGTAACTTTTTAATTGAGATGTAATTGAATTTTTAAATGTAATGCACTAACAAAATACATTGTAATAATACATTGTGATGCACTACCTTTTTAACTATAATGTACGATTTATAATATAGTGTTAATTTTATGGTATTGTAGAATAAATATGTAGGATCATCATAGGTAACAATTTAGTTCGCCAAGATAAATAACGTATTATTCACTAAATTATTAACTATGATGCACTAAGAGAATAACTGTGAAGCACTAAAATACTGTTGTATCATAACCAAAAACGCTATATTCAAAACGAGTTATCTCACACAAACTTTATTCTTTTTGAACAATTCAAAAAGCTGCGTAAAGTGTATCATGATATCTATAACTTTTAAGTTTTACAAAAGTTCTAATTTCAATTTTATATTGGTGAAAATTACGGTTAAAACGTAATGAAACAAAAATATGTTTATTTTCGTAAAAAAAATAATTAAAGAATATAACTTTTTTGATCTTACATGATTAAAATGATTAATGGTTCATTATGGTACAAAATTTATTGCAATAACATCTAGTTTTACAATAAAAATCTCACATATGCATTTCATCAAACACCTTGTGTGCATAAAATATGACTAAAACACCATTTTTCAAAGTGTGATATCTCACTCATACGATGTCGGTTTTTTGTGACTCAAATTGCTATATAAAGTTTGAACGTAATACTACAACTTACATATTTAAGTGTTTCATGATTCGGTTGTTATGTTGATGATAATTAGGGTCGAAAAATTGAAAAAAATCAAGAAAATCAAAACTTATCAAAAAATTTAAAAAAAATTGAACGAAAATTAACCAGATTTATATTAAATTAAGGAGGATGAAATTTTAAGAATTATGGTGAAATCGGTTTTTTATAAAAGTTTGCCGTTGGAGAGTTATATTCATTTGAAATTTCGAGTGAATTAAAAAAAACATGGATATTTACAAAAATGCCCCTGACCAAATTTTTTGTAATTATTAAAGTGGCGGGAGTTGGACGAAAATATGAATAAAAAAGGGAGGGGGACACTTGTCACTCCCACAATTCTTCCTACCCTTTTTATTTTAAAGTGTTTTTATTATAACCCTAATATATATACTTATTACTTGTATATATATATATATATCTATATATATATAGTGTACTTTATTTTCAGCACTAGTTTTAATGAAAGAACTGACATAACTCATTCTAATCCATTGGATCATTTCATCAATGGTCAAAACTTAATGTGGCTATTTTGTAAATAAATAGAAAAACAAAGCATAACTGATAAGATGAAAAAGGGTATTATAGTTGTTTCATTAAAAATCGATGAAGCACCATTTTCCCTATTCTTTAACCTAGTAACCACCTACATTTGACATCTCCATTTCTTTACATCTGCTCTTCAATATAACAACACGCTTCCATTCTTTTTTTATTATTGGCATTTATTTTCATTTTCATTTATTCATTATTGATTCATTCATGTTTTACTAAAATAATAAGAAATCAAATGGATGGTGGATGCAAATCATAGATCAGATTCATAAATTGGTTAAGATGGTTGCGCAAATCTTAAATCAAATGGGATGGTGCATTAAAAATAACCAATACAACTTACATTCGATCTACCTCATCCCGATCACCAGGATATGTGAAAACGACCCCCCCAAATCTATCGTTTTGTCCATGGTGGTTGTGTATTGTCACCCACGTGCCTAGGGGTTGCGGTCGTTATATGGAGCGGCTTGGTCTTAGAAACATGCATATTCATATACGAGACCTACGGTAATGATAATATTGATGATTGTTTAAACTCAATTTTATAGAATTTACGGTATTCTCTTATTATATTATTTTTTTTAGCTTTTGTCGGTTAAAAATACTATATTGGTGGCGAAGCTTAGGAATGGTTTCAGTGGTATGAAGTATTTTGGATTATTATTTGATTATAAAATTGTTTATATTTTTTCTTTTCATTTTCTTGCAAAATTATAAAGAACAAATAAATTTTTAATCGCAGTAAGTAACAAGAGAGATGTTATTGACTTGTTGATGATTATAAAATTTATTCGCTGCCTTTTATGTGATATATAACGAGATTGTGCATAGGTGTTGTGATTAAGTTGTGTAACTGTGTTCATATTTTACACTTTTATATTTAGTGCATGTATGTTATTTACCTTGTCGTAATATGTTAGATTTTTATTATTTTGCTCAACTATCGTGTAATTCTAATCATTTTTGCATTTTAGGAATGAAGACGTGCAAATATATTATTTGAAGGCGTGCACGTATGTTTAAATGAATTTGATGAGAAATTGAAAATACAGACATGTTTTTTTGAAGGCGTGCACATATGTTTTGGAAAGTGTGCGTACATGTTCTAATGAATTTGACAAGAAACTAAAAATACACACATGTTTTATAAAGGCGCGCACATATGTTCTTGGAAGGTGTGCATACTTGTTCAAATGAATTAGAGGAGAAACTTCAAATACGCATGTCCGTGGAAGGCGTGCACATATGTTCTTTGAAGGCGTGTACATTTTATTCAACATGATACATTTGTATTCGAATTGTATATAATTTAATATCAAATTTTGTGTATAATATTTATTTCCATGGTTTGTCATAATTCTAGAAGTCACATGTTTAACTTTTTATATTTGGAATTTTAAAAATGTACACTAGACACATATATGTAATCATCATGTTAAGTGAAACATATTTTATCAAAATAGTTCAAAAAATAATATACTAGAAACACATGTATGCATAAGACATTTTTCAAAGGTTAAGTTGCAAAAAAAAAAAAAAAACTAAAAAAAATCTAAAAATGATTTTTTGAAACTTCTTAAAATCCAAGATATTAAAAAACGTTTTTAAGAAAACAAATTCAAAAAAATAAAAAAATGTCTATTTACTATTGTACCCTTTTAATTTAAATTAAAAGTATTATGATTTAAAATATTTTGATTGGTTGAAAAGAGTTCTGTCAGTTCTCGCATTAAAATTGGTACTGAAAATAAAGTGACCCTATATATATATATATATATTGTAACTTTATTTTCAACATCAAATTAAGTGCGAGAACTGCGAGAACTCTCAAAAATATACATGCACGTCTTCAATAATCGTATTTATGCACATATGTTCTAAATAGAACAAATATGTTTTGTTAAAAAACATATTTGTTCTAAGGAATTTGATGAGAAATTGGAAATACAAATTTTTTCTTTGAAGATGTGCATATTTAAAGAAAAAAAATTTGTATTTACAATTTCTCATCAGATTCTTTAAAAAAAATATGTTTGTTTTAAAACATATTTGTTCTATTTAGAATATATATGTAGAAATACAATTATTAAATGCGTGCATGTATGTTTTTGAGAGTTCTCGCAATTCTCGCACTTAATATGATGCTCAAAATAAAGTCCTCCTATATATATATATATATATATATATATATATATATATATATATATATATATATATATATAGGGGACCATTCAATACAAAACCATTTTTTTGTACAGAACCTACAGAACCACTTTGGACCAATAGAAATTTAGTATATTATTAAATGTTTTTCTTAATTCAAAAGGGTATAATAGTCAAAACACATTTTAATTTTTCTTTTTGAATTTTTTAATTTAAAAAATGTTTTTTTATTTCTTTAATTTTCAGAATTTTTTTTTTAAATTTATACTTTTTTAAATTATTTTTTTTCAAATTTATACTTTTTTTAAGATGCATATGTGTTTTTTAGACATTGTAAATTTACATATGTTTCTTGCGTAAAATTATTTAGACATCAAACTTATTTTTTTTAATGGTAATTGCACTTATGTTTATGGTTTACATTTTTTAATCTTTGAAATTATAACCAAAAACATAAACATATACATGTAAACTCTAAATTTATAACAAAGCAAAAACCTAAATACAATACATAAATTTTCATAGCAAATAAAATACAATTAAATTACAATATGGATGTGCAAGAGATTAAAAAACATGTGTGCATACTTCAAGAACATATATGCACGGCGTCAAGAACATATATGCACGGCTTCGAGAACATTTGTGCACCATCTAAAAAGCATAAGTGCATTCATTAATTATCTTGAACATATATGCACGGCTTCGAGAACATTTTAAAATCCATGCATCAGCAGACATATTACTTGTATATACTCGGTGCTTAAGGCTTGTGAGTTCACCCAATGCCCATGAACTATTTAATAATTAAAAAACATTAGAAAAGACTTTTTAAGGTAAAGCCGAAAGCTAAACTATAGTATGCTTGTAACAAGTTAACAATCATTATAGCAGATAAACTAGTTACAAAATAAAACTGAAATGCACTGGAAAATAACCACTTAAGCATGGATCTATTTAATAATACTAAATTCTTATTGGTTTAACATGATCATGATAAGAGTATAATAAAAAATAAAAAATTTGTTGAGCCGGGAAAGACAACACAAAAATCAAACTCTAGGCACATAAAACATATATGCACTCCATTGAGTTTATTTTTTAAACCGTAAAAACATATATGCACAACCTAAACTATTAAACTATTATGGGGTAATACTTGATCAAAACTCATCTATTGAAAATCATCATTCGGTGATTTTTATAAACCATTTAACAAAACAAAATACTAGTTATATTGAATTTCGATTAGCATGCTATCTTAGTCCTCTCATTCAAACATTATATAGTTTAAATATAAAATAATACAAAAGGTGCTTTTGTTTTTAATGGTTCAACAAAGCAACCTGCTTTTGTTTTAGGATAAATATAAAATACATTATCTACCCTTTCAGCTTTACAAGTAACACCCTTAGTTATATTTTAGTTACAAACAAATAGCACAAGTATCTTATCCATGATTTATTAATCTATTGATTATAATTTCGTTCTGTACAAAAATAGTTTCTACATGAGATCCTATATATATATATATATATATATATATATATATATATATATATATATATATATATATATATATATATATAGGGGGACTTTATTTTCAGCATCAAATTAAGTGCGAGAACTCTCAAAAACATACATGCACGCCTTCAATAATTGTATTTCTACACATATGTTCTAAATAGAACAAATATGTTTTTAAAAAAATATATTTTTCTAAAGAATTTGATGAGAAATTGGAAATATAAATTTTTTCTTTGAATATGCACACCTTCAAAGAAAAAATTTGTATTTCCAATTTCTCATCAAATTCCTTAGAACAAATATGTTTTAAAAAAAACATATTTGTTCTATTTAGAACATATTAGCAGAAACTAAACGATTATTTAAAGATGTGCATGTATGTTTTTTTTAAGAGTCTCTGCACGAAATTTGATGCTGAAACTAAAGTTTACACGATATATATATATAATAGTATATAATATATATCTATATATATAGTTTAATATATATATATATATTATATATATAATAATATATATATATAGTGTGATTTCTTTGCAGAACTATTTTTTTGTACAGCAACTTACAGAAACCGAGCCTTTTAACTCCTAATAATGCATGTAGTACATCATATTTATCAAGATGCCCATTTTGTAAATATATTCGAACTTATTTTAGAAAAAGAAAATATAGAAAGGGCAAATCAGGTATTTATATTTGTCCCTAAAAAAGTGCCAAAAACTAAATACATATATCTCCTTGTAAACCTAGATCCAGTAACCGCCTCTTTTCATCACCAAAAAGAATCGAGATCCTTTTCTCCTTCCATTCTCTCGGTCAACACTTCAAGATCGGAAAACTGCCATCATAATTCTTTAATAGAGGAGAACGATGGTGATGGTTGTGCTTCGACATTTTCTTTGCAGAACTAATTTTTTGTACAGAACCATTTTAAGTCAATTTGGGCCATTAGATGAGTTTGATTAATGGTTAAGATTAAAAATGACAAAATTGCAATTAAACAAAAGATGAAGGTTTATTTTTCAATTAAACAAAATGCTAAAAGGGTATTATCGGAATTTTGCTTAAATATTTTCAATATAACCGTCCTACATTGGCTCCTCAGTTAAACAGATCTGAAACAAAATCAAAAATTAGTTCTCTCCTAAAAAAACCCTACCCACTTTCTCTCTAAGTTTCATTCACCTTAAACTGCCTCCCGTCGTTATTTTTGTAATCCAAGATCATTGCAAATATTAATGTTGATAATATACGCATGATTCATGTTGCAAGAGAAAAAGATTTACAATTTTTTTTCTCGATCTACAAAAGAATGCACGAAGAAAAACGACAACGTCACAATCATCTTATCACTTAGTTAAGGTTTATTTTTTTAATTTAATATTGAATCCACCTTCGTTGATTTTGACTATGGTTTTGCGGTTTGAAAATCATTATCAACTTTGGCACTTTCTGCATTTGGTTTTATGACCACCTCATGGTTTTTTTCTTTAATAATTGTTTAGAAGACATATTTTATATAGTGACGTGGTACACATTATAAATATAATAATGAAATTGAACTTTTACATTTTTTTGAAACGGGCTACCTTAATAACAAATGCAACACCTTGGCTATAGCCTATCATACGTGTCATGTATATAAAACTTGTTATCGAGATTTTCTAGGCACGGTTGTATGCGTCGGTTTTAGTAAAAACATGAATATGTGAAACTAATTTTTTTATATCTAGTGTAAAATAAGCCAAGCCAAACATCTCTTTACTACCTGTTATTCTATTGTTTTCATAGATTATTGTGCCAATGTATTTAGTTTATAATTTATTATTTTTTATTTGGTTAAAATGATTTTTACTTGCTTCCCTCTTAATAGAATTGTGGTAATGGTCAGGATGAAGAAATATTGTGAGTAGTCTTTGTCGTCATTGTTTTTTAAGTTGTTTGTGTACATTTTATTTGCCTACTTTTATATGAATAGTGCATATATAAATAATGCATAAGTGTAATCCACAGTTAAGTCACTATATATGAATAGTGCATAAGTGTTTTTTTAGTTGTTAAGCTTATTTGATATAATTAGTTCTTATTTCTTTTTTAGGGGATGACTCAATCATAGAAAAGACGACGTGTGATGAAGATGATCAACGAAGACACTTGTAATTTTTGAAGTTGTGCATATATGTTATCGAAAGGCGTGCATATATGTTCTTGCAAAGGTACTCATATGTTAAAATGAATTTGAGAGAAAAAGTGAAACGTGCACATATGTTTTTCGAAAAGTGCATACATGTTTTTTAACAACATGGATATAGTTGGATTTATATTTCTAATGTATTTTATTTGATATTAAATTTTGTTTATGTATTTATGTTTTTTGTTTGTTATTTGTATTTAAAATGTATTTCATTTGATATCAATTTTTGTCTATATTTTGTGTTATAAATTTTGAAAATTAAAGAATGTGCACAAGAAACATATATGTAATTATCATATTAAGTTAAAAATGTACACTAGAAACATAGAATTTACAATATTAAAAAAAACATACATGCACTCATTTTTTTTCTTTTGAAAACAGTATATACTAAAAATATATAAAATAAAATAAATAAAATTAATTTCGAAAATTAAAAGGTTTTAAAAAAAACGTTTTTTTAATTAAAAAATTCCAAAAAAAAAGTCAAAATGTTTTTGACTATTATACCCTTTTGAATTAAATAAAAAAAAGTAATAATACTAAATTCTAATTGGTTTAAAGTGGTTATGTAGGTTCTGTAATATAGGTTCTGTAAATATATAATAATAATTATATAAATATAAATTATATATTAATTAATTTTAAAAAAAAGTTATTTTAATAAATATAATCTATATATATATATATATAATATAGTATATATATATATATAATATATAATATCTATGTTATCATGTATATAAATGGAATATTAAATATAATAATGAATGGGATCGAGAGAAAACCTAATCTTGGTGGAAAACCTAGAAAACTCAAACAAATGCACTAAAAATACTAAACAGATGTACTAAAAAATCGTTTATATAGCCTGAAAAAATTTAGACATTGGTTTTCTAGGTTTTTTACCAAAATATAGTTTTTTCTAGAACCCATCTATATATATATATATATATATATATATATATATATATATATATATACTAGTGGCTAAGCCCGCCCGATGGGCGGGCATGACTTGTAATTATTGTTTAAATTATTTTGTTTTGCTAAATACTGGTTTTTTAAAATTGTATATTATATTTTAACCATAGTAACAATGTTTGTCAATTTGTTTGTGTTTATGTAAGTGTTTTTTTTTTTGTAATAAGCTCTTTCAACAATGGAGGTGGTTCTAGTACTTCATTTTCCAACTTAACCTTACCTCTACCACAACAAAGTGAGTAGGAGTCAGATTTTGTATTAGTTTCTTCTCGAGTTCTCTTGGCATACCATATTATTTTGCCTTTTTTAAAACATGTCTAAGTATATTATTCAATCGGCATAACCCGATTCATAGAAAAGATCTCATGAAAATAAGGCATCGTAGATAACAAATAGCAAAAATATATATAAGCATGGAGTCTGTTATGGTTTGTTGTTGTGTTCGGCGTGTGATACCTATTCTTAAAATACATGCAGAGAAAATGAAGCTTATACGAACCTTGTGCTCTGCATCGATAGGGAACCGTGTAAAAGTGTTTAGTAGAAACCATTGAATTGTTAGAACTTCACGGGTTATTCTATTGAAATAATTGAAAGTGCAAGACCTGCCAACTTCCTTTGGTCATGAGTTAATTCAGTGCCCAACCCTTTGAGTCATACACGACGCTGAATTAATAGCATCCTAGAAACAAAATATCATTAACATAGGTTCAGACCAATATATCTAAGCTAATATAAAAGATTGAGTTGCACAAATGATATATCTATATGTTGAAGCGCCGAAGCCAAATATAAAAGATTTTATTAAACCCCTGATAAACTTACCTAAACACTCCAGTGGGTCTTTTTTCTCGTTTCTAAATTAGCTAATAAGCCGAAAAAGTTCTGCTATAAATTACCATTGCAATCTGCAAACCAAGAAATGCAATCTAAACAAAGACAAGAAGCCTTATATTCGTCTGGTTAAATTTAATATTTGTATATTTTTATTATCAGAAGATTTTAATTAGGAATAATTTCAATGAGTTGTTTGATGCCCGCGCTTCGCGGCGGGGCTTTGTTTCGCGTTTTTTTATATGTCATTTTTCGGACGTGTGTAATATTTAATACCAATAGGCTACCAATAATATCGTAGTCGAGTACATAGCTTCATTATCAATAAAATAAGATGCATACAAAACTTTTGGATCATTTTCTATTTCTACAAAGAAACTATAAGTATTGGAATAAAAATACTCTCCTTGGCGGATGAAGCAGACAAAGTAGGAAAAACAACATGTTAGTTATCTTTTTTTGCGATGCATATTTTAGCAATGTAGTTGGATGACGTTGTACGTCTTTATTAAAGGCTGGTCGGCATATTTTTCCACCAACGTCCACTGAAAAACAAAACAACTATAATATGACATTGATGAAGGTTTAAAGTTGTCATTAAAGGATAATGCAGTGTCTTAATTATCTATGATGCTTTAGTTTTCTGAATCTTGTTTCTCGATAATGAAAGACTTTGGTTTGAGCATACACACAAACATTAAATTTGACTTGAAAAAAACATGATTTTTTGCTTAAAAAGCCGTCACAACCTTACCAGCCTCTTCTTTCACTTCCCTGAGTTGTATGAATAAAACTAACTTCCGGCCCGATTTCTTTTTAGTTATAAATCATATATCGTTTCCTATTAGACCAATTCATAAGTAAATAGACACAGACACCTCTATCTAACAACATTTAATTAGGTTGTAGTAAAGATGCATACCTTTACAAATGTGATACATAAAACTGAACAAAGGGTGGTATTCTAAAATACTTCGCACACTAAGATACTAAACTATATCGACATCCTTGATTCCTCAAGGCCTACCGCAGGGTTCATTGTGCAGAGATCCTTAAAGAGAAGGCAGTCACAATAGCAACAACTCTCTAATCACTTCCTTGGTTCTACAATTGTTGCCGAATCAGTCTGATTCAAGACATGTCTGATGTGGCTGGTGGGTTGTGCTAATTTCTATTATGGTGCGCCATCAAGCAACATTGAGATATTATCTTGGGAGACAACCTTCACATCTTGGCCAATCATAGCGATTTTGCTTGATAAATCTGTCGCAGTTGGTCCATTCCCAATCACAACTATTTTCTGATCAATTTAACTTACATATGAGAAATTAACTTTACTTATCCAAAAAAATTGATAGATCACTTGATTTATATCTAACCTGGTCTTGAAATGGTTCAGGAATGCGATAGTTGTGACTATGCATTTGTTTTTTTGGTCACGACTCAAAAAACACCCCAATAAGTGCATATTACAATGAAGTAAAAGCAACACTTTAGATCGAGACCACTCCAAGATCAAACCACAATTCCTCCCCTCGTATGCTAATATCTATAGAAACATATTTTCTCATATATAAATAGATAATTTTATCTGTTTTCCTTATATTTGTTTTAAATTGCTATTATAATGCAAAAATATAAAATGAAGTGTTTAGTCAGAATGTCACTATTTTTTTGTAACCTGACCTGATGTGAATTGTCATTTTTAAAATTTTTCATCTATTCCTCTTTTGAGTTGGAGGATAAGGAAGGTTATAAGCATTTTTAAAGCTAATATAAAGGCTTAATTACCTGTAAGCTTTTACTCGCTACAAAATGAGTAGTTCTGGCAATGAGCAGTGACTAATGCAGGAAGTGCCTCAGTTTACAAGCAAGAAACTCATCATGTTCACCCTAGCCAGCCTTTAACCAGGAGAGAACGCACCTGGGTCAGGCTTTATATAATGTGGGTTAATAACTTTTTGGTTGGGTAAATTAGTAAATACATTTTATAATTCTCATAGATGTCAAGGAGAAGGTGGTATTGTGTGATGCAAACTTAGTTCTCATAGGAAATGCAATAGGTAAGGCTGGAGGAGCTGCTATTATTATTGCAAACGATAAACTAACTGGCAATAGTGTAGCAGTAGAAGTTAAACTGTCCCACAAGCAATCTGAAATTGCCAATGATTTTAGTGACAGTAAGGTGTCAAACCACTCAGGCAAAGCACTAAGATTATAACAGAGTTGTAAACTCTGCAGTTGTGTGGCAAATTTAAGATTCTCGGGTAGAATTTGCAGCTCGGGGCAATTTATGAGAGTCAAACACTTCAACAAAAGAAAGATGGTGGAAAAATTTAATTGGACAAAGACAGATTACCTTTTGGAAGCTTAGGAGAGAAGCAAGGAACGATCCCCCGCTCCAAAAACTGTATTTTCTATCTCGGGTGGATCCACGGTGATTCTTATGCTGCTACGAGCTTGCTGAAAAAGGATCTTCGTTAGGTAACTTGTAATGTCAGCCCCTTCAAGGTTGACACGCTTGATGTCATGTTTCAGTACAACACCTTCATAAATTGGGAATGCCTGTGACACACCATCTCCGAAGAAGATACAACTTAGCTTCTTAACGAAAACCTAAGAAACTATTCGAGTGATATGATGTAGGTTCCAGCTAGCACACCTCTGATCTTACATAACACAACTCACTGATGTGGAAACACTTTATATATGTGAAGGACTTTTACAGAGAAAATACTACTGGAACTGCTTAGTATATTAAACAAAAGAGAGGGCTATAAATAGCCTTACAATACAAACGTGTACAACTAGTGTACCTAGAAACCAGGAAACAACCAAAGTCTTCCTAAAGAGTAGGTAAACATGGCCAACATTACCTTTCTACCCAACGTGCAAAAGCACAATACTCGGTCTAATCCTAGACTAGTTCAACACATGATTTATTTAATTCAAAACTAAATTATTTATTCAAGATTAAACCCAACATTTACCCCCTTAATCTTGAATCTTTCATCACATCAATGTTGGTTCGTCTTCCTGGATCAAGTTTCAAGTTGGTTCATCTTTTTGAAACTCTTCTCTCATGCTTGTTTGATGCCTCTTGCTGTTTCTGCCATCTTCTTTATCTTGCTCACGGATTGTCAACATGCCTAATGTATCTCCCATGCTTGCTATCTTCTCTTGCTAACTTCTCATGTTAACTTCTCTTGCTAAACTTTCAAGTTTCAAAACGGTATTGATTTCTTGCTAAAATACCGGCCTTGATCTTGTTCTTGCTTATCGATTCTTGCTTGTTGACTCTTGCTTGCCGACTCTTACTTGACGACTCTTGCTTGCCGTCTCTTGCTTTCTGACTCTTGCTTGCCGACTCTTGCTTGTCATAGTTTCTTGTTTGCTACTTGCTACAAACACGAAACTTTCTACTTGCTATGGTTGTCTTACCTGCTACTTGCTACAGATTATGTGACAACCTTCCTTGCTTGCTAACTTGCGATAACTTACTCTTGCTTTCTTTCTTTTGATCACCAGGTGATCAACCTTGCTACTTGCTTTCTTTCCTCTTTTTGGTCTTGCTTTTTTTTTCTTTTCTTTCTCATTCTTCTTGCTGTGATTTCTTTCGACTTTCTCGCCTTCCAAAAACACAGTTCTTGCTATCCTTCTGCTGCATTTTCTTGCTACTTTTCTTGGTGCGTTCTCTTGCTATCTTGCTGCATTCTTTCACTTTTCTTCTTGCTAGTTTTATGCTTTCAAACAGTCCATGCTGCTGCGTTCTTGTTGCATTCTTCTTGTCACCCGCTGTGATCAAGAAACTTGATGTCTTGCTTTCATCTTTCTCTACCTGATTACCTTAGATGTAATCGTCCCTTTCTTTCTCTCCACACATCGGGTATGAGCCCTGTGGCTCTGATACCATGTGTAAGTTCCAGCTAGCACACCTCTGATCTTACATAATACAACTCACTGATGTGGAAACACTTTATATATGTGAAGGACTTTTACAAAGAAAATACTACTGGAACTGCTTAGTATATTAAACAAAAGAGAGGGCTATAAATAGCCTTACAATACAAACGTGTACAACTAGTGTACCTAGAAACCAGGAAACAACCAAAGTCTTCCTAAAGAGTAGGTAAACATGGACAATATTATCTTTCTACCCAACGTGCAAAAGCACAATCACTACAACAAAATGTGGGTTTGGGGTCGGCCAAAAATTAGGGTCGACAATGTCGACCCTAATATTGGTAGGGGACCCACTTTTTTCAACCAAATGTGGCTAGTCAACAAATCAGTTTTGGGTCGACATTTAGGGTCGACAATGTCGACCCGAAGTTAAAAAAATTAATTATATATGAAATAAGTATATATGAAATAATTTTTCAAAGATTTTAACTTTATTAAAGTTTAGGGTCGACAATGTCGACCCAAAACCCTAAGAAAATGTCGACCCTAAATTGGCGCCAAAAATTTTCATGATCCCGCCATATCGAAAAAAAAAATATTACAACTAAAACAAGTTTGGGTCGACAATGTCGACCCAAAATATAAAAATGTTTAAAAAATGTTTAAACATATAAAAAATGCATTTAAAAATTATATATAAATATTTAAAACAATTAAAAATTATATATAAAAAGTTATATATTTTATAAAAAAGTTTTATATATTTTATAAAAAATCATTTTATACAATAATTATATACGAAACGAGGAACCGGACCGACCCGGCCGAAACGAACCAATTTATATTTTTTATAAAAAGTTATATATTTTATAAAAAAGTTATTATATATTTTATAAAAAATCATTTTATATAATAATTATATACGAAACGAGGAACCGGACCGACCCGGCCGAAACGAACCAATTTATATTTTTTATAAAAAGTTATATATTTTATAAAAAAGTTATTATATATTTTATAAAAAATCATTTTATATAATAATTATATACGAAACGAGGAACCGGACCGACCCGGCCGAAACGCGCGGGTAACTATGCTTGTTAATATACATTTTTAATATTAATTTACATATAAAAACTTAGGGTCGACATTGTCGACCCAAAATTTCGAACTAATGTCGACCCTAAAATTGCCCCCAAATTCCCCAAAATTTTCACCAAATTTTGAACCACCCGCCACTTTATTATTTTAATGAAAAAAAGTTAGGGTCGACATTGTCGACCCAAAAATTGTCGACCCAAAAATGTTATCACATCTACCTCAGTGGTAGACTTAGACAGAAAACTTAGATACACAAAAAAACACCACCACCACCACTCCTTTGGCGATTTTTCAGGCGAACCACCGTCACCACCGGGATATAACCACCACCACTACATATCCCACCCACCACCACTACATATCCCACCACCACTACATATCCCACCACCATTACTCCGTCACACGAGCACACGAGCACAAATCCTCATCTTTTTTCTTTTTCTAAATCATAATTCTTTTCTAAACCCTCTAAACAATAATTCTTTACTAGTTTTTATAATTCGTTTTTTGATTTAAAAGGTTGAATATGTTTTTTTATTTTCATTTTTTTAATTAAATTTTTTTGGTTAATGTTTTAATTTGTTTT